>ML838745.1:14014-25497 GCA_009831015.1 Picea engelmannii
CATTTCCTCACTAAGGATAACACCAACAACATCATCAAATTTTAAAGTATTTGAACTAGAGACAGAGTTACTTACAGCCATGACCAAGATGTTCCAACTTTCTAGCAATGAGCACAAGATTAGAAGAGCTCTGACCTCATCATCAAAGTCCACTTTTACAGAAATTAGTTGATTAGTAGACGTATTAAAATCATTTAAATGATCTGCAACAGACCCACCTTCCAACATCTTCATATTAAATAATCTCTTCATTAGAAATACCTTATTGGACGCTGAGGGTTTTTCATACAATTTGGCCAATGCATCCATCAAACCCTTCACTGTATTTTCTTTGGAAATATTGAAATCCATCAACACTACCAGGCTCAACCGTATCATTCCTAGAGACTTTCTGTCAAGAATCTCCCATTCTTTGTCCTTCGTAGCCACTGGCTTCTTTGCTATTCCACCCAATCAACAAGAGGTTCAGTAAAGGTATGAGAAGGTTGTTGGTCCTCTTTACTAATAACAATTTTCTCATGTAGAACAACATCACTATGAATGCAGTCAGACTTCAGTTCTTCCTCTGTTATCTCATGATATTCTTTCAACAATTCAAAGGAAGAAAAACATAATGGAAGATAACTTTCATTAGCAAGTCCACTACTTTCTTCATATTCAAAATCATGCCTATAGGATTTCCAATTTGAAACATTATGAACATTTTTCCTCAACAATTTGAAAGATGCAAAAGACAATGGAAAAGTTCTTTCACCTAATTCAAAAATTTCTTCATTTTCTTCACTATTTTCATATGCATATTTGTTAATTGTTTCCCATGAATCAATGTGATTTTGCATCAGCACACATTCCTCTACCTCAGTGAAGATCTTTAAATTTTCTTTCAACAATTCAAACAAAGCAAAGCATAAAGGTAAAGAATTTCCTTTAGTTGATTTAGTACTTTCTTCATATGCTTCTTTGTAACTGTGATATGTAGGCTGATTTCTCTCATTACACCGCTAAAAAGGAACATTTTCTAGTAGAAAACATGCAGTGGGTTGTTCTAGGAAGTCAACATCATAATCATCATATATAGACAAATCAACAACATCTACAATGTCATCTAACAAGAAAAAACTTGGGACATCAACCTTCTCTTCAACAAGATGATTTGCAAATTCATTTTCTTGACTGTCTACAAATGAATACATAAAACAATCAGTTTCTTGCTCATGGTGACAAAGATCGAGATGCAAATAATCTTCTTGTTTATTCACAATCTCATGTTCTTCAAATTTCAACTTCTCATCCAAAATATGATTTTGTAGCTCCTTACATGCTTGAATATTGTCTTCCACTTCCTGAGCATTATTAAACATCTGCTACAAATACATAGACTTCCTCTCCATTAGAAGAAAAGATAATTCTGATTGAAAGGTTGTTACATAATGGAGCATGGCGACTTCATAAGGTTGGACTTCTTTAGGCAGTTTATAATAAAGACTAGCAAACCTCCTACAGAAATTTGAGATGGTTTCATCTTTCATTCTTCTCATGGCATAAAACTCTAAAAGGAGTAGATTCCATGACTTTCTCTCACCCCAAAATCTACAGAAATATTCCCTCAATTCATCCCATGAGCTAATCGGTTGAGGATGCAAATTTTTGAACCATGCTTTGGCATCTCCTTATAAGGACTGAGAAAAGGTCCTCATAGACACATCATCATGTTCAATCTCAAAAATATCTATAAAATGCTCAAAGATTTGAATATGTTTTTCAGCTGAATGTCCATCTAGCTCTCCATCGAACCCAAGAAGGTACTTATAATGTTTCAAATGAAAGTCATGAAGGATGGGAGGAAATTTAAGAGGATTGTATCTTTCTTGAATCTTGGAGGTTACAAGATTAAGAATAAAAGGTACAAGCTTAGCTTTGGTTTCATTAAGTTCACAAGAATGATCATGAACATCATATGGTTCAGAGGAAGGAGCTTGGTGAATATTGACTATACTAGAAGGAGGTATACCTATAGTTTTCAATGAAGGATATACAAGGGTAGATCTATGTGATTCATTTGAACACAGTAAGTGAAGAAATATTCTTTTAAAAAACTTAGGAAAGGACAAGAAGATATTGATAAGACAAAAACGTACTTCTTGAACTAGAATTAAGCTCGAGTACCTTATTTTTCCATACCGCTCTTTCATATCTCTGTCAATAGGTCTCATTCTCCAGTGGAGTGTTTGAATCTCATTTGAAACTTGATTGGAGCCACCATGAAAACTTTAGCCATGGATTCTTCTGTTAGTGGAATCACCTTCAACTGATTTTCTAATGTGTGGAGTCCCCAAAGTAGAAATACAACGAATATGTGCCTAAGTGTCTGCTACTCTCAGACCTTAGAACTGAAACCATGTCGTTCTTCCCAGGTAAAGCTTCATTCAATTCCATCCCCAGAAATGGATTCAGAATGTTAGCACTCTGTAAATCTATTCGAGTGATAAAAAAAAGACGAAGGTAACTTTTTCAACCAACTTTGAGACCCAAAACTAGCCTTTTGGATCTGGAGAGGGCTCTATGAGAAATGGTGCGATCTTCAGGCAAGATATGACTTTGGAAACAATGGATAGATTTAACACCTATGATAAAATGGGTTCTGGTTATATTGGCACAGAAAAGTAAAACTTAGGCTATGGGGTCGATCTGAGGAAGAGACATAACAAATGACTCAGTGACTAGATTCGAGAGGAGAAGGATAGGTGAGAAACAACCTAAACCATAAAGTGTGGTGGGAGAAAAAAATAGGAAGTAACTCAAGAGTGTCGTTGCAGACGAATTCAGAGTTAGCTTGAGAGGAAAACATTTTTTCTAAGTGGCGCGAACAAGGGGCGATGTACAATGAATCAACAGGTTTGAAAATTCGTTCCAAAATAGACAGTGTAAGATATGAAATAAAAGGTAATAGGAAACAAATACGCAAATAAAAATACACAATACATCCGACTATCAAAACTAGAATATTTTCATCAAATCATAGGACCTTTGCATTAAATTTCAGTCAAAAACTCAGATTACATACAATAGCAGTCATTTACTCAATTTTCCAACCAACCCATTTTACATGAAAATGATCCCCATATATAGAAAACTAATGTCACCCTTGGTTGTTAGGGTCAAGCTACTCTCTCCTGGAATCATGGATCTGTTTTCTTTGAAAGAGAACAATAACTTCAATGGATTCACTAAAAATAAAAAGCTCGACTTTGCCAAATCATAATCGTAACCGAAATATTATTTACAGTCATTGATCATGATCAAAATTCAACCCTATGGTTGTGATGAGTCATCATTTTCATTGTTGGACACTCTATCATCCCTGCACAACAAGTCTGCTATGCAATAGTAACCTACAACAAAAAATGCATGGGATTGCGCACCAAACTAGAAAAATAGGCGTTAAAGATGACATCGTATCTCCCTGATCAAACATTAATTTTAGAAACTGAGAGAGGTTTTTGTATTTAATCTCGTTATAAATAAAAACCTCTTATTTTATTTAAATTCATCTCTAGCTATCCGGAATACATGTCACAAAAACATGTCTCGGACATGAAATCATGAAAGATGAAAAATAGGGCTCAAAGATTCCTTCGAATCTACCAAACTGTGACACATTTTACAAATCTGAGAGATTTTTTTATTATTTGGTTTGTCCACAACAAAACACTCTGAGGGATTTTCAAAATTCCTCTCGAGTTGGTCATAAATTGATCTTGAAGTTGACCACTAAACCAGTAATTTGCAGAGTGTGACCTGTAGCCTGTGCATAGGAAAATCCACTGTGTGATAGCATCCCATGCGCGACAGCCCACTGCACAACTAAATCCACTGTGGGAAAACATCCTATGTGCAACAAACTGATGCAGGAGCATCCRCACTTCCTCAAATGAACCAGCGCGAGGAGAAGAAGACGACAGCTGGACAAGCCAWCGACCTTTTTGATTTTAAATTTTACCTTGGTATTGTTGCGYCGCCGTTTCACAAAAGACATTCAAGGCTGAGCGCATTTGTAATATAATGTAGATAAGGAGGCATTTAACAGTTTTAAATGCTGGTAGATAGGGTTAGYTGTAGATTAGACAGTTTCATCTTCCAGGAGGGAAAATGAATATAGGCACCCTCCTTGTGTAAATTGAATTATTCAGCATTAGCATTAGAAGAGGAAGAAGAGCAGAGSAGAGAGCTTGTGAAGAAACTCCATGTACRKACATTGAATTTAATAGGAAAGMTTTTWTTCAATTCCATGGATGTGTTTAGTCTCTTTGTGTTGTTGGTATTATGCTGTTGCATACTTKCTTCTTTCTATGCTTATCTTCTATATGYTGCTTATGTGATTGCATATCAGGTTAGAAACCTGAGAGAATGAGTTTCAATTGTTTCTCTGTTTGAGTCAGGAGATTCCTGCATAGAGTGCAGTCGAATTCCTCCGCATAGAGTGCGTAGAGGGGGCTAGACAGTTGAACTTTTGTGCTCGGGTTTCCAGGATGAATTAGGTTATTCGAACCGTGCAAGTGAGTGCAGGTTGAACGTGGGTCTTAGCAGTTAGTCTGAGGAAAACAACCATAAGTCTCTGTTGCAGACGAGTGCATGGGGTTTGAATGACTTCAACACTTGGAGAGTGATTGGATGTTGGAGAGTGAGCAGACCACCTGAAAGTTATCTGAAGGATTCAGAGGAAAAAAGCTCAGGAGGGATAATTCCATATAAGTGTCGAGGGACAGACCCAGGTGGAGCATGAACAGAATCCATCCTTAGGAACATAAGGAGTTCTCAGAGGAAAAGAATCGACGGCTGGGGATCCCCATGGAGTTTTGCGAAATCCCGAGGACCGTCAGATTGTGGAGAAGTTGCGCGGGATAGACTGTAAGCACAGGTGAGGAAGGATAGAGGTCCATCGGGCTTCGGGGTTTCGACGTTCGGGGATTGCTAAGGCGAGAGGTTTACACCTCGTGAAATCGCGAGTCGCAATTCACCGAATCAATCTGAGCTATTGATCGGAGAAGGGACACGTGGCATAGGATCCCTTAGGGTCAGGGTTCGACGTTCGGCGGTCCCGGAGGCGAGAGTTCAAGCTCTTTGAAATCACACCAGGCGATTTCCCGAATCAACTGGAGCCGTCGATCTTCAGGAGGACACGTGGCCACAGATCCTGATAAGTCGGGATTCGGGGTTTTGCAAGGTCTGTGACCTTGTACATCAAGAACAACGATTTCCTGAATCACGATTTTCCGACAGTATGAGTGGGAGCCAGGTGTCAAGGGGTTAGACCTCCCCATGGGGTGTTGATAGGTGGCATCGGAGAATCGGAGTTCGGGGTTTTGTGATGCAAGAAAATAGTGACCGGTGATATCGCGATCCTGCGATCCCCGATCGCACGAGTGAAGGAGATGACGTAGCTGAGTGGGACCTCCAGAGTAGGTGGGAAACAAGGGTCATCGGACTTCGGGGTTTCGGCGTTCGGAGATTCGGGGTTCTCGTCATCAAATAATTTTTGCATCACGGATTCGCGATCCGCAAAATCCCAAAGTGACGTGGCGAGTGGGACCGCGATCCTCAGTGGAGTACAGGTGGAAGCACATCGAAGTTCGGGGTTCAGGGATTCATAGTGTAAGTGAATCACAACATTTCCTGTGCCGATTTCTCGATAGGGAGAATCTCCGACAAAGGGAAGTGCTGACCCGTTGACCATCGAGGATCGGGGTTTTGTGGTGCATGTGAATTGTGTTCGCATGAACTGCGAACTCCCGAGGCACAATATCCCGATTTTCGAAGGGGAGATTACCGAGGGGTTATTGTGGGTGACTCGTGACTCCCACGGGGAGTGGAAGAGCTTAGACTCTTCGGGCCCGTGCTGAAGAAGGTCCTGGTGGAGCGGCCGTGCCATCGAGGGCAGGTTGCGTCAAAGTGGTATTAGAGCGGGAGTGTCTTTGTTTTTGAAGCAGAGACAGAAGAGACATAATACCACCCAGGAGGGAAAGGCAGTCACCTGATCGTGAAGACAAGGACGCACAAAGGAGGGGTAGGCAGGCAGGGAACCCAGAGATGGAGCGTCAAATACGAGATCTCAGGGCGAGACTCGAAGATATGGAGGCCACCCAGAGGCATGGAGCGGGTGCAGCAGAGTTCAGTGATCCTAAGGTTGAAGAGGAAGCTGGACACGACCAAGAAGAGGTCGCCGCAGAAGATGCCTCGACAGAGAGGTTGATCAAAGCCATTTCGAGGATGAGCTCGAAGACGAAGATGGATATTCCTGTCTATGAGGGAAATATAAATGTAGAGGAGCTGCTGGATTGGATCCGAGCACTCGACACCTACTTCGACTATGAAGACATCGAAGAGGACAAGAAGGTGAGACATGCTGTCACCAAGCTGAAGGGACATGTAGCCTTATGGTGGGACGAGCTGCAGGCAGACAGACGTTCCAAGGGAAAACAAAAGATCAAAAGCTGGGATCGGATGATCACCAAGATGAAGGCGAATTTCATTCCGAGGGACTACCATATCACTTTGTTCAGGCGCATGCAGAACCCGAGACAGAAGATGATGACGGTGAAAGAGTAGACCGAGGAGTTCTATAGACTCAATATCCGAGCTGGTCATCGGGAGAGTGATGATGAAAAGGTGGCAAGATATCTGAATGGTCTTAGGTATGACATTCAGGACGATTTGAGCATGGTTACTGTCCACATAGTTGAGGACGCATACCAGATGGCTCTAAAGGCTGAGGAGAAGCTGAACCACAAATAGGGACAGCGAGGGCGAGGCAGAAGCCAGCCACAAGGTAAAGCTGTTGCCCAAGAAAGAACTCAAAAACCCAAGGAGGATTGGAAGAGACCTCAGGGAAGAGCTGAAAGAGGTGGAACCTCACAGCAGAGGCAGCGAATTACTGAGCCGAGGAGGCAACAAGGTGATCAGCAAGGAGGATATGCTGACGCAAACACTTTTCCTCGTACCCGGGGTAGAGGAAGAGGCCGTGGAGGAGTTATCACGTGTTTCACTTGTGGAAAAGATGGTCACAAAGCAGTAGACTGTCCAGAGAGGAAGATGGACAGAGGAAATGCTCATGTTGCTGAGGCGCAGAGACGTGATGTTGAAGATGAAGACACTGGGAGTGGGAAGTCACTAACAGTGCATAAAGTTCTCTTGAAACCCGAGAAAGAGATGGAGGACACAGTGCAAAGATGCAGACTGTTCTGGACGACTTGCAAGACCCAGGGCTGGAAATGCAAGGTTATAGTGGACAGTGGGAGCATAGATAATCTCGTTTCGACCGAGATGGTGGAGAAGCTGGAGCTAAAAACAAACAAACACCCGAGTCCATACAAGGTGACATGGCTACAGAAAGGACACCAGGTATGTGTCACAAAGCAATGCTTGGTAAATTTTAAAATGGGTGAATATAGAGATGAAATCTTGTGTGATGTCATTCCTATGGATGTCTGTCATGTTTTATTGGGGAGACCATGGCAGTATGATAGACATGTAGTTCATGATGGGAGAATGAACACATACACCTTGGATAAGGATGGGAAATCACATACACTGCTTCCGGGGAAAGATAAGGAAGTGAAGCCGGAATTGAGCAGTACTATACTTCTCATGAGTGGGAAAGAACTTCTCACAGAGCTGGAGAAGGATGAGAATCCACAATTCTTTGTTGTCAGGAAGCTGAGAATTGTCCTGACAAGCACAAGAGTGGATGACTTGCTAGACGAGATTTAGGAACTGCTTGGAGAGTTCGCTGATATCATCGTGGACGAACTACCTCGTTCGTTGCCACTGATGAGAAGTGTGAGTCACCACATTGACCTCATACCTAGAGCAAGTCTACCGAATAAGGCAGCATATAGGTTGACACCTCAAGAGAATGAGGAAGTCAAAAGGCAGGTTCAGGATCTGTAGGACAAGGGACTAGTAAGAGAGAGTCTAAGTCTGTGTGCCGTTCCAATGGTACTGAGCCCGAAAAAGGATGGAGGCTGGAGGATGTGTACAGACTCCAGGGCTATTAATAAGATTACCATCAGGTACAGGTTTCCACTGCCACGAATGGACAACTTGATGGATTTCCTAAGTGGGGCAAATTACTTCTCCAAGATTGATCTCAAGAGCGGATATCATCAGATCCGGATGAGAGAGGGAGATGAATGGAAGACAGCATTCAAGACAAACGAGGGTTTGTACGAATGGCTGGTCATGTCGTTTGGGTTGACAAATGCGCCAAGCACTTTTATGAGGCTGATGAATGAAGTCCTGCGGGAATTCATTGGCAAATTTGTGGTGGTATACCTGGATGATATTTTAATTTTCAGCAAGACTAGAGATGAACACTTGAGGCATTTGGCCATTGTGATGAGAAGGTTCCAGCAGGAGAAGCTGCTAATCAATTTAAAAAAATGCTCGTTTATGCAGATGGAGCTCATATATCTAGGGTTCGTTATTTTGGCAAACGAATTGAAGATGGATCCTGAGAAGGTGAACGTGATCAGGAATTGGCCATCGCCAAGGAATGTTTTCGAGGTAAGGAGCTTTCACGGTTTGGCGAGATTCTACAGGAAATTCATTCGAAATTTTAGTGGAATCAGTGCCGCCATGATGGAAACTGTGAAAAAGCGGCATAAAAATTTTCAGTGGACAGCCGAGGCTGAAAGGAGCTTCAATTTGTTGAAGCGAAAGATAACCGAGCAGCCAGTGTTAGTGCTGCCTGATTTTCGGAAGACCTTCCAGGTGAAATGTGATGCCAGTGGGTATGCTGTTGGAGGGGTCTTAAGTTAGGATGAAAGACCTGTTGCATATTACAGCGAAAAGCTGGATGATGCAAAATTGAAGTACTCCACGTATGACAAAGAATTCTATGCCATCATCCAGGCATTGAAGAATTGGAGGCATTATCTTATACCCAAAGAATTTGTGCTGTACAGTGATAATCATGCACTGCAATTCGTGAGTCAGCAGGAGAAGCTGAATCAAAAGCATGCGAAATGGGTGGAATATATGCAGAATTTCAACTTTGTCATAAAGCACATTTCGGGGACTGCGAACAAGGTGGCGGACGCCTTGAGTAGAAAATGTTTGTTGCTGCAGGAATTCAAGGTCAAAACGCTGGGTTTTGAAAACCTGAAAGATATGTATGCAGGTGATGTTGATTTCGGTGAAGCTTATGAAGCAGCCGAGAATCCGGTCTTCAGAGATAGGAGCCCGTGGATAGATTTCTTGATACAGGATGGATTGCTATTCAAGGGAAATCAATTGTGCATTCCACATTGCTCTATGAGAGAGAATTTGGTACGAGAAAAGAACAGCGGTGGACTAGCAGGTCATTTCGGGCATGACAAAACATTCGCAAAGCTGAGCGAATCGTATTTTTGGCCAGGCATGCATGCATATGTGAAGAGATTTGTTGACCGATGCAGAATTTGTCAACACACGAAGGGTAGGAAACAGAACACAGGGTTATATCAGCCGTTGCCTATACCCGCAAGGCCATGGGAAGCCATTAGCATGGATTTCGTGTTGGGTTTACCGAGAACTCAGCGAGGAGTTGATTCCATCTTTGTTGTGGTGGACAGGTTTTCGAAGATGGCACATTTCATCCCGTGTCATAAGACCAGCGATGCAACCCACATCGCAAATTTGTTTTTCAAAGAGATTGTGCGATTACATGGATTGCCGAGAAGCATAGTCTCGGACAGGGATACCAAATTCATAGGTCATTTTTGGAGGACGCTATGGAAGAAGTTAGGGACCGAATTGGCATTCAGTTCTGCATACCATCCGCAGACAGATGGGTAGACCGAAGTAGTCAACAGGAGCTTAGGGGATCTGTTGAGAAGTCTGGTGATGGAGCATCACACCAGTTGGGATCAAATTCTACCACAGGCAGAGTTTGCGTACAACGATTCTGTGAATCAGAGTACAGGTAAGAGCCCATTTCAAATTTTGTATGGGACACAGCCGAGAGGAGTGTCTGAGCTCAAGGAGCCAGAACAGGCTGAGACTAGCAGCGCGAGAGCTGAGGAGTTCGCTGAGGCGATGAAAGAAATTCACACACACGTGAAGCAGGGACTGATGAAGGCGAACCAGGAGTATAAGCGTAGAGCCGACCAGAAGAAAAGACAGCTTCAATTTAAAGTGGGAGACATGGTTCTGGCGCACCTGAGGAAAAAAAGGTTCCCTAGGGGAACATATAACAAACTCAAAATGAAGAAAATCGGGCCATGCAAGGTCCTGAAGAAATTTGGGGAGAATGCATACGAGATTGAGTTGCCAGAGGGCATCGGGATATCTCTGATTTTCAATATTTCGGATTTATACCCATATAAGGCCGAAGATGCAGGAGCTAGAAATGTTGAGGAGCCAGTCATCCAGTGGCAGAAGCAGTTGCCAGTTGCACAGAAGCCTGAGATAGAGGGCATACTGGACAAGAGAGTAGGCAGGAAGACCAGGAGGAAGCAATATTTTGAATACCTGATCAAATGGAAAGATCACCCAGTGGAGGATGTCAGCTGGGAGACAGAAGCAGTGATTTTGAAACATGGGCAGACTGTGCAGGAGCTCATGGGCAGGAGCCATGAAACTTTTTTGAGCCGAGGAGTATGATGCAGGAGCATCCGCACTTCCTCAAATGAACCAGCGCGAGGAGAAAAAGACAACAGCTGGACAAGCCAGCGACCTTTTTGATTTTAAATTTTACCTTGGTATTGTTGCGCCGCCGTTTCACAAAAGACATTCAAGGCTGAGCGCATTTGTAATATAATGTAGATAAGGAGGCATTTAACAGTTTTAAATGATGGTAGATAGGGTTAGCTGTAGATTAGACAGTTTCATCTTCCAGGAGGGAAAATGAATATAGGCACCCTCCTTGTGTAAATTGAATTATTCAGCATTAGCATTAGAAGAGGAATAAGAGCAGAGCAAAGAGCTTGTGAAGAAACTCCATGTACAGACATTGAATTTAATAGGAAAGCTTTTATTCAATTCCATGGATGTGTTTAGTCTCTTTGTGTTGTTGGTATTATGCTGTTGCATAATTGCTTCTTTCTATGCTTATCTTCTATATGTTGCTTATGTGATTGCATATTAGGTTAGAAACCTGAGAGAATGAGTTTCAATTGTTTCTCTGTTTGAGCCAGGAGATTCCTGCATAGAGTGCAGTCGAATTCCTCCGCATAGAGTGCGTAGAGGGGGCTAGACAGTTGAACTTTTGTGCTCGGGTTGCCAGGATGAATTAGGTTATTTGAACCGTGCAGGTGAGTGCAGGTTGAACGTGGGTATCAGCAGTTAGTCTGAGGAAAACAGCCATAAGTCTCTGTTGCAGACGAGTGCACGGGGTTTGAATGACTTCAACACTTGGAGAGTGATTGGATGTTGGAGAGTGAGCAGACCACCTGAAAGTTCTCTGAAGGAGTCAGAGGAACAAAGCTCAGGAGGGATAATTCCAT
>ML838746.1:0-28220 GCA_009831015.1 Picea engelmannii
AAACTAGAGAAATGTATAAGAGATGTTCTATTGTATTTTATATGAGGATGAACTTTTGAGGCTCAAGCAATTGGAATACAAAAAAAGTAAGTTATTGGATGAGAGGGAAGTTAATTGTAGATTGAAGAGTAGGATACTTTGCTAGATCTTGGAGATGAGAATACCTTTTTTTCCACCAATATGCTAATTACCTGAAGAAAAAAAAAAAATCCATCTGGGACATGGAAAATGAAGGATTTGTGGTCAAAATTTTCAATGATTTGGTTGGCATGGGGGTTAGGAACTTTGGAAAAATCTGTCAAGAACTTGAACGAACAAACAATGCAAAGATAGTGAGAGTGATCTCCTATTTCCCTAGGTTGGTGACTGGAGATGATAAAACATTGTTAGCCCCTATCTCGACGAGGGACTCTAGCTTTCTCCGCATGGTCAACTATCATGGACAACATATTACCTGGTCCATTTTTGTATATTACTTGGTGTATTTTGGTATGTTTACAAAACTTTTCCTAAAATCATTTATTATTTTCATTATTTTGAAAAAACAATTGATTTTTTATAATTTGCAATTTGGTAATATGAAATTTTTTATTGGTTTGGGGATAGTGATGTGACTTAATTAGCCCTGCTATGTTCAATTTTTTTCTTCTATTTTTCAAAGGAAAATAAATTATTTAAATAAGAAAATTAAAAATATATATTAAAGGGCCATGTGCATCCAAACAGGGACAATGCACTCAAGGTTATGACCACTGTGAAATTTTCTATGACAATTCTAAGAGGCTTTGATGGCCCTGCACTTCTAATACTAACGATCTAACCCTTCAATGGCATGTCACTGCAGTCGATGACTCTGTTCGTTGCATTCAATGGCTCATCATGGCCATTTGCATGCCCATATTTCATCGTGGCCATTTTCCCATCCATTTTTATCTACTTCCTCTCTATGTGTCGACCACTTCACCACCTTCCCATTGCCCTTATAATGCTAAATATTCACTTGATTTGGTCTTCAAGCACATATTCAAGAGAATAAGCATCTAATTCATTACAGTTCTAGAGAATAAGTAGCTAATCCATTATACAATGTTAAATATTCATGTGAGTTGGTCTTCAGGAACAAATTCAAGACAATAAGCGGTTAATTCATTATAGTTCTAGAGAATAAGTAGCCAATCCATGATAATTCTAAATTCGGTGGGTTATGGAGGATTATGGAGTTATGATCGCAAAGTAGTAAATCAAGCTAGAGAAAAGGAAGTAGAGACAAAGGTGAAAGTAAGAAAGGAAGAAAGGTAGGAGTAGAGCATCTAGTTACATGTTAGTAGATCTTACATGGTTAAAGAATCACTGAAAGAATAGACAAACTGAATATTCGTTGTGCAATTATTTGAATTTGTAGGCATAGACCTTTTCCCCTTTTCCCTGCACATCTTTGAGCACTAGCTACCTTGGCTATTATTTTCCATTCCCATTAATATCACTAGTTATCTATGCATGCCATGCATTATTAGAGATAAAAATCTATAACCTAGAGCAAAGGAAGGGAAGTAGAGACAAAGGTGAAAGTAAGAAAGGAAAAAAGATAGGAGTAGAGTGTGTATTTATATGTTATAAGAGCTTACCTAGTTGAAGCATCACTTAAAGCATATACAGACTGATTTTTCCCTCCGTGTGCAATTTCGTTGACTTTGTAGGTACATACCTTTTCCCCTTTTCCCTACATAATTATTTAAGCACTACCTACCTTGGATATTATTTTCCATTCCCGTGAATATCACTAGTTATCTATGCATGCCATGCATGATTAGATATAAAAATCCATAATGTCCACAAAATAAGGCTTTTAGTCATCGTGTGCACATGACAAGAAGGGACTATCTCCTTCAGTGGCTTTGATCACCACCAGTCAACAAAAAATGTATGAAATATAATCAATTAAAGAACTGTCTACTTAATTTAGAGACATAAACAAGGTTTACGAGATCGACCAAATTGAATCCATTTAACATTTATATTCATATTGGTTGAACTTAAAGGAATTAAGTAGTAATTTTATCCATTATAAACCAATGTGAGATAAACCCAAATATTATTTGTACATAGAAAAATAAATATTGAAGAGAGCTTCTATAATGCTTTACTTTAAAAGATAAAAGATTACAAAACAAGAGAAATAGCTACAAAGCAGCTAGTCCCTGCCTAGCTAGTATATTTTTCATATGAGCGAAAGAGGCCATTGGATTTGCTTAAATAAACATGGTCATTAAGTATGCAATGTATTCTTATCACGATATATATTGTTATTATATAGCAATAATAACAACATATATCGTGTAAACACAACTCGAATTTGCATTGCACAAAAATTGGATATGAAATTATCTATTTGTATTCTTATCACGATATATATTGTTATTATATAGCGATAATAACAACATAAATCATGAAAATATACCATTATCGTTAAACAAACATCCTCTGCCTACCTCCATCCCAAAACTCGCACTATTATCGTGTACATTACCTTACATAGATAATCATCTCAACCATCTAATTGGGAGAGGTGCCCATTCCAGTTACGTTTGAACTTGAATTATTTTTTTTTCCTTTTAAAAACAAACTGACTAATATTAAATCAAACCTACTCTTGAGGTCGTTCTCCAATTGCAAGGAAAGATTGGTGAAACCATTGACAAAGATGGTCCCAATTCTACGAGGTTTATTGTTCCATCAAAGCAAATTGGTTGCCTTCTCGGTAAAGGTGGCAACATCATTACTGAGATGTGGAGGCAAACACGAGCAAATATTCGCATATTTCGCAAAGATGGGCTACCAAAATGTGCCTCTATTAATTTTCTAGTAATAGGTAAATACATATTAGAATAGGGAATAATAGTGGAATTCAACTCTGAATTACGCCCAGAAAGTGCAGAGCCTCATATGCACTTGGCTACATAGCTTGAAAACCCAATTTATCTAACTAATCCTGAATTTCCTCTGTAATCTACCTTTGCTCGAAGCTATGCTACTCGGCCGTTAGATGGAGATCAATCAAAGCACCCAGTAAATGGAGACAACTCACTGATGGCCCAAATTTTCTATGTAATGTACCTTTGCTCGAAGCTATGCTACTCTGGGAGGTGGAGATCAATAAATGCACCGAATAAATGGGGACACCTCTGTGTAGTCTGAGGTCAACAAAACGAGATGGAGATCATCAAAACCCCGAAGAGTGCTTAGAGATGTTTATCAATTAATTAATTAAAAAGTATGTAAAATCGGATTTTTTACATAATCTACAGATAATTCTAGACTTCACCACAATCTGTCTCCATCCAAAAGGTAAAATATTATACTAATATATGATAGCTTGGAAAATCTCAATGTTTTCCCGAATACAACATTAAAATATTATATTTTCATTTTGCCTTTAATTCCTCTGGTTACTTCATAGATATGTGGACTTACCATTTAATATATTTTGATGAGAGAGCCTAGCATCTCAGAATTTGAAACACCAAGAAAATGCCTTTTGAATAGATCAAGGAGTTTATGAGTTGTTTCTTTCCACATTACAAGCAAAGGACATGTACGCGTATTACCGTAGCAAGGTATTATTATGACCCCACCAACTGGGTACCAATTTCATATGGGATCTTCTCACAAAGCCTTATTATTTCTTTTCTTTTGGATTCAGGTGCCCAGGACCAAGACGCAGGGAACATTACCAATGAATCAAGTTACCTATAGACATCGATCCATCATCGGACATCCATCAATTCAGTTAATTCAGTAAGAAACCGTATAACGCAATTCAGTAAGAAACCGTATAACGCAATTCGAAGGGTATGTTGCTCGAAGTTGCGGAGGGAGATTAGGTATAACTTGATCGAGGGAAGGGATGTGCTACCTTGCATTGGATTCAATGACCTCGACCTTTCACAATTGGTTTTTACTTGCATAGCTATAAAGTAAGGCATTGAATGAGAATAAGACAAGGCAATAACCGCCTTCGGCTACAAAGGGAGGAACACAGAATAAACCGCCTTCTGCTACAAGGGGAATAAACTGCCTTAAGCTACAGGTGAGCTATATAAGCCGCCAGCGGCTACACACATAGAGCGTACGGACGTGAAATACACTACCTGTATTAAAGAGGCACTTTGCTTTGGTTATATTACATGATTTCTCACCATACTTTGAATTTCTATTTTTCTCATTCTCCTCCTCTCAGTCTGGTACAAGGATGGTCGAATCAAATAGAAGAGTGAGACCACGAATGAGAAGTTGAATTTGATGACCAGTTTGAGTTGGAGAGTGGTCTCAGTCCTTCTTGGAGGAGCACAGATATTATGTTAGTTTGTCTAAATCTGTCTCTCAAACACCCAAGTATCATGTTGTGTGTGAATTTGAAAAAAAACTTTGGGACAAGGATGAATGAAATGCAGATAGACAATCTAAATTCCAAGGAAAAATAGAAACCCTACAAAATAACTTCCATATCTTTTCTACTAACTGAAACGTTCTATATTTTTTTATATTTACTTAAACATACGAGGATCATATCGATGAGATTGCACCTACAGAGTTGTGGTAGGTAGAGAGAAATGCATGCTAAAAGGGAAATTGAGACATCCAGAAATGTTTGGGGTATCTAGTGGGTTCTTTACAGTGATATAAAGCCTCAGAATATCTAATATTATATTGATGATCTCCAGCGCTTCTGTGACATTATCAAATCCAACAAAGTCTGCATTTGTGAAAAGTAGTGAGAACAACTACCGAGGATCCACAGTCGACAACTCTATTAGTGGGATTATACAGTCATGGTCGTTTACCACCGCATCATCTGTGTCGTCTGCCTCTACACAGAGTCATTTGGTTCCTTCCATAAATGATGTCACCATCAGTGAATTGGACGGTGGGTAGGCCAAACCACATGTTTCGTCTGCCTCTACACAGAGTCATTTGGTTCCTTCCATAAATGATGTCACCATCGGTGAATTGGACGGTGGGTAGGCCAAACCACATGTTTCTGGAGTACTACAACATTATCACTCAACTACTCCTTATCAAAACATTTATGAGGTACTGACAATTTGAAAGGCCATAAATACTAACTTTGGTGTTGCTTAGATTACATAGAATACAGACCGAAATTGCTAAAGATAGGCATGAGATTCACACTGTTAAAGATGCATACCTCAAGAACTTCAGCACCCAAGGTAGAAGGAGAGGCGGAGGAGCATTTGGAATGCATGCAGCTAGCCACAAGAGCAAGGATCGACTGCAGCTTCTTGGCATGCGTCCACTGCAGCAAATATTTAAATTTGATTTATAAAATAATTTTTAATTTAAAAAAAATGCATACACCAGGTTAATTATGTCACAACCAAATGATTTTAACCAATCAAAAATTTAATAGAAAAAATTAGGAAAATAGAAAAATATTTGAGTTTTTGGAAAAAAAAATTGAAATAATAAATATATGGGTAAAAACTTATCATTTAATTTAAAGATTCTACAAAGTATACCAACTAATACCACAAAAAGCACCATGTAATGTGCAGTCAATTCTCGTTGACCACGAGGTGAAAGCTATAGTCCCTGCCTTGGCCTTCGGCAGGGACTAATAAGAATAATTGTGTTAAGCTATTAAAGAAAAAACTTGCTCAAAATAAAGTATGTTTGTGTTGAAGAAACATTCTTGGAAACTAAAGCGATTTATCGTCTGCTATCCTATGGCTCTATTTTAGGTTTATATTGAGAGAAAGAAAACCGCATCATGGTTGATTTCACATAAGAGCACTCTATTTTAGGTTGATTTCACAGAAGACGCCTTTATTTTAGGTTTATATTGAGGGAAAGGAAACTGCAGCATGGTTGATTTCATAGAAGAGGAGTGACATGAACGACATGTTGATTCGATCTCTATCAGTAACCATCAGGATCATGGAAGAAAACTTGGTTCGCGTTCAATATTTCATCCTCCACAACTCGTTTTTCATATTTTATGTCTCTTTCTTTTAGTTTCTTTTCGACTGAAATAATATCTCGGATCTACAAAAGGGTTTTAAAAAACTTTTTTGATAAAGAACAACTATAACATGAAGCATATCTTGCAAGAATATTGATAAGTTAATATAAATGAATAGTAATCTATGAAAGGTACAGACCCGGAAATACTTGTACCATTGTTGTTTTTCTTGTTGTTAATACTCCTAAGCTCGTCGTTCATCAGATGCCCGCTGAGAACACCTCCACCCTAGCCCGTTCCTCCACCTGCATTGAGACCCTTTTGCTTCATGGTTCAATGCTAACTGTCAATCCTGAATGTTAGCTTGAGAAAAAACTGAGAACAAGGCGTGCCACAATACAACTGATCCAGTTCTTTATCCAATCCCCATTGAAGCTCCATAAGCTAACATAAAAACCTACAAGAAAAGGTAAGCACAAGGGAAAAGGTTGATGTTTTATCTGTTTACCAAGAAGTAGAATTCTATGTCCACATGGAGAGATGACAGCTCTATTAATCCATCAATCAGTAGCAAAATGAGCGATGACAACTATGTTAATCCATCATTAGTAGAAAAATGAGAAAGGTTGAGCTCACAAACATGGATTTTCAGTCTGTATGCATTTCTAGTCACAACTAAACAGAAAAAATGCTTAGGACATTATGGGAGGACAACTAAATAAATAGATGAAGTTGTGGTGGTTTCCAGTTGATTGTTCTTTAACAGCTACCAAAGCCAAGTACAAGTCAAGCAAGATTTCTTTAGGGATTACACACATCTTCCCAAAGTTTTGTTTTACATCTTCCAATATTTTTGGTGTTGTGTTAGAAATCCAATAAACACATGATTTAGTGGCAATGTAATAGTAATCCTTCTATGATTTGTTGTTTTATCTATAATAAATCATATTCTTCCTTTCCTTTAATATTGTATGTGATGTTTTGTGTAAGATAATTGCATCAAAATAAATTTAAATAATTTTAAATTGAATTTTAATAGTCCAAAAAACTTAAAAATTATGTAATGTTTGCATTGAAACCATTGAATAATGTCCTTTAATAAGAAGGCATAAATTTATAGTAAGAGTTGTAGTTTCTTTGTAAAACTAGAAAGGACTCTTATGTTGGTTGTGGAGCCTAATTATCTTCTTGATTCAAAGGTTTATTTTAGTCGTGCTTGGACCCCATTCCCTGATGGGGGGTTTGGGGGGGATTTCCCCCCACAATATCGGCAGGGGGGGCAACGAAAAAAAAAGTATCCCCCCCTTGGTGAGGGATTCGGGGGCAGTGCCCCCGAAGCGAAATTTTGGGAAAAATTGCCTTGTAAAATATTGTAATTTCATAGTCAATCTGAACCGTTTATTATAACTTTGCAGATCTTATAGTAGAAGTTATTTTAGGGTTTTTTTCCCTAGAAGGCAACCCTCTCTTATGAGAGAATTATATTGCGGTTGTGTATTATCACAAATATTGTATTCTGAGAGAGGAAACTGTGAGAGAAAGAAGAGGAAGTTACAATGGGTGTGTTGTAGGTTGT
The DNA here is from genome assembly GCA_009831015.1 of Picea engelmannii. Taxonomy (NCBI): domain Eukaryota; kingdom Viridiplantae; phylum Streptophyta; class Pinopsida; order Pinales; family Pinaceae; genus Picea; species Picea engelmannii. Next base: position 7,557 of record ML838746.1, read on the forward strand.
ATCCCTTCGTTTTGTTGGATAATAAAAAGGAAGGACCTCACAATTTCTCCCATGGATGTAGCCCACACTGGGTGAACTACGTATATATGTGTCTCTATTGTATTGTGTATCTTTTGTGTTTTATTTCCACATTTGTTTTATTTTATTTCTCCGCGATGTTGTTTTTCTAACACCTTAGTCCCACTGATTTGCAGATATGTTATGAGAGTTTCGAAAGAAAGACTTTGTTGTGCTTCTTTTGATGAAATTGTAGTCCAAATGTTGAGAAAAACATGAAATAACAAGGGAAATTTTTTCACCCAGATGAATAAAAACCATAGTTCCCTCCTTTTTCCTCTGTGATTACGAGATTTTTCTTCTTTGTGGATACACTAAATAAACGGAGTGGTTTGATTTGATGAAAATTCATATAAAATGGAAGAGAGGGAAAATCCAAGGAAAACAATTGTAAGGTTAGCGAGCACAGAGAGGTCGAGCAAGCGAGCACCTTAAGGACTAGTTTTCCTTTACTAGAGTCTCTGCTAAAGATCGAGTGTATGCCATGGATTTTGATGTTTCAATGGCTTTGAGGATCATGCACTCTAGTATGTATGTGGATTATGTAGGGATAGAATTATGCACCAAAAAATTTTCTCAGAGACCATCAAATACAAATGCCTAATGGAAAACATGTTGCCCTCCAAGTATCTACAACTCTCGGTGGTGTAAAATTTTGGAGGATGTCATTATTTAGGAACAATAATAAGAAGAGTTATCAAATAATATGTTTTTTCACATGTCAGTTGTCAAAGTTAATGCCCTCTCTTAACCATCATTTTCATTGTATATTATCGCTTGTGAGAATGATTTCCCTCTCTTAACAATCATTTAGTGATCAAGCAGTAATTTTGAGGTAAATTCAAAGTTATCTAAACATAGTGTATATTGAATTAAATATTTTTTAATAATTAAAAATAAATTCTTGTGTAACTTACATCATGTTGATAATTGATGCAAGATTATGTAGTCTTGTCAATTAACTCACATGATGCAATCTACCTTCTATTTTCTTTTATGTTAGTTAGTGTTTAGATATAGTTTGTCTGTCCAAACAATGCATGAAAAATGCATGATATGTTTTCCAAAATAAAATGTTGTAAGTATTCAATCAGGAGCAACACACTATTTTTTCTATGAGGGTATGAACTCCTTTAATTAGGCGCTACATACCCTATTGTTATGTTGATAATTGGTGAACGCCTCCTTTCTGTGTGTAGTTGTCAAAATGATCATTTCCTTTTTTATATCCATGGAATGTAAGCTTGATTCTATTCTATTGTGATTTTATCATCTTTTATCTTTTATATGGTGTTATGATGTTGTAATTGAATGATTAGCTAGTCCAAATATATGACTGCATAGAATATTCAATTGGTGTCACAACATGTTATTGTTTTCAGATAATCATGTCAAAATCTAATTCCTTACCCACTCCAGAATTTAATGGAAGTGATTATGATTATTGGTGCATAAATATGATGACTTTTTTGATAGGGAAAGTTTTATGGGAGATTGTAGAAACAGGTTATGTAGAGCCAAAATATTGGACCACTCTTACTGTAAATGATAGAGTAACTAAGAAGGAATCTAGAAAGAAGAATGCTCAAGCTTTATTTGATATTCAAATATCTCTAGATACAAGCCTATTTCCAACAATTACAGGTGCAAATACAACAGAGGATTCCTCAAAGACTCTATAAGAAGCTTAACAAGGCAATGATCGAGTCAAATTTGTCAAACTACAAACATTGAAAAGAGAATTTGAGAATTTGAAGATGCTAGAAGATGAAAATGTAAGTGATTATTGTGTGAGAGTAAAATATGTAGTCAATAAGATGACTATTCTTGGAGAAATTGGGGAAAAATAGGTTGTGATCAAAAATGTGTTGAGGCCTCTAACACCAAGGTGGAACCATGTTGCCATAATCATTGAAGAAAGCAAGGATTTGTCTACTATTCAGTTCGATCACCAAGTTTGATCTCTTATGTCCCATGAAGAAATACTGAGAGATTCATTTGGAGAAAGTGATGAGAAATATTTCTCCTTGAAATTACAAATTTCAAATAATGAAGATGCCAACACTAGCACCAAAAGAAACCAAGTCTAAGGTAGAGTTCAATATCATAATTATTTAATAGGTAGAGGTAGAGGCAGATTTGATAAAAGAAATATTCAGTGTTATCATTGAAAAAGGTATGGTTCCTTTGAAAGGAATTGTAGATTAAAAGAAGGTAATAATAACAAAAGTTTTAATTATGCTCAAGAAGGTGATGAGCCCTCTCCAAACAAATTATTTTTATCTTATGACAAAGATGAAAATGGTACTAAAGATATTTGGTATTTAGATTCAAGGTGTTCTAACCACATGTCAGAAAATAAGGAGCTTTTTTCTACAATGGATGAAAGCTTCAAATCCAAGATCAAGCTTGGTGATGAAAAAACATTCGAGTTTGTTTCAAAATGATGCAGGAGCGGAACCCCCTCCCCCCAAACCTAATCCAAAATATCAAATTTTCCATAAGGTGACGTGGTTGCAGAGGATGTGATTTTCCTCTATATTTGGGTAGATGACAGGGTTTGTTGATTATTAGCGTCTAGTTGTATTAAGTATGTTGTTAACTAATTTCAAGGGATAGATTGAGGGTGGATCGGATCTGAGAGGATCTGTTCCTCATATCCATTCTTATTTATATGTAATCCTTCCAGTGAAAGATGAGACTCCATAATGTAAGATCAAGGCCTAGCCCATAGCAGCCATAGTGTTGTAATCAATCTCAATCATTAATGGAAATCATGTATTTTATGTATCTTTTGTTTCTATGTGTACAACCCAATTGACTTAACATATTGAATTTGTGTATGAGAGGTCGTGAGCGAGAGTCGAGAGTTGCAAGTTTGTTGCAGGTTTGAATGATTGGACGAGAAGGGAGTAAGTTTGTGACGATTGAGGGTAATACCGATGGTACAACGATGATAAGACCAAGGTTCCTAGCTCTTTGTTGCATGGAGGATTAATGTTGAGATGAAGCGCTTAAGGGAAGGTGACGTAGCAGTGACGTCATTTTGGATCGGGATGAAGGCAAAGGCAGGAATTGTAAATGTGAACCAATCTGATAAGCGCTTGGTTATAACGTCTAGTCGAGAGAGAGAAAAGGGATAGCACTAGACAGGTAAAGGCACGAGTTTTCGTAGAAGATCCTAGCACCATGTGAAGGGGTGATTAAGGAAGAATAACGGAGAACACAAAAATCTGTTCAACGAGGGAATTTGGGGCCATATAAAAATCAAGAGCAACTTGATATTGAATATGCACATATTTTTAATCATAACTTTTCACATGTGGGTACTAAGATCCCCAAGGGGGTCTTCATCAATTTGGTGTCAGAGCAGGTAAAAACTTCCTTTGTGAAGAGTAGGTAGATGCAGAAGCTAAAGAAGAGCATAGGAGTGATTAGAAGGTTCCAAAGGATAGAACATGTGATACCAAAAGGCCAAATCTCAGGAGGAATATTGGTGAGGTATTGGGTAGCAGGTGTGGAGGCTTTCTACAGAGGCTTAGTTGCAGCTCACTGTTGAGTATGGAGAAGCTTAGTGTATGATGCATGAGGTAAAAGGAATACCAGAGAGAGAATATGGTGCAGTAAAGAAGAAAGATGATCAACAGATCATGAAAAATTTTAACCGTGGGAGTCTAATGCAAGACCGAACCCCCCCCAAACCTGATCCAGAATATTGAAGTTTCCATAAGCTGACGTGGCTACAGAGGATGTAATTTTCCTATATATTTGGGTAAATGATAGGGTTTGTTTATTATTAGTGTCTAATCATAGTATTAAGTATGTTTTTGAAGGATTTCAAGGGATAGATCGAGGGTGGATCAGAACTGAGATGATTTGATCCTCATATACATTCTTATTTATATGTAATCCATCCAGTCCAAGAGGAGCCTTCACAATGTAAGATCGATGCATGACCCATAGTGTCCATAGTATTGTAATCGATATCGATCATGAATGTAAATCGTGTATTTTATGTATGTTTTGTTTCTATGTGTGCAACCCGGTTGAGTTAACATATTGAATTTGTGTATGAGAGGCCATGAGTGAGAATTGAGAGTTACAGGTTTGTTGCATGTTTGAATGATGGGACAAGAAGGGAGAATTTTTGTGACAATTCAGGGTAATATCGATGGTCCAACGATGCTAAGACTGAGGTTCCTAGCTCTTGGCTGCATGGAGGATCAACGTTAAGATGAAACACTTAAGGGAAGGTGATGTATCAGTGATGACATTTCGGATCAAGATGAAGGAAAAGGAAGGAATTATAAACGTGAACCAATCCAACCTCCAACATCCAATAAGCACTTGGTTATGACGTCTGGCCGAGAGAGAGAAAATGGCTAGCACCAAACAGGTAAAGGCTCGGGTTTTCATAGAAGATCCTATCACCATGTGAAGGGGTGCTTAAGGAAGAATAACAGAGAACACATAACTCTATTCAACGAGGGAATTTGGGCCCGTATCAAAATCAAGAGTAGCTCGATATTGAAGCTACACATATTTTTAATCATAACTTTGCCCTTGTGGGTACTGAGATCCTCAAGGGGGTCTTCATCAATTTGGTGTCAGAGCAAGTAAAACTTTCCTTTGTGAAGAGTGGGTAGATGAAGAAGCCATAGAAGAGCATAAGAGTGATTATAAGGTTCCAAAGGAGAGAACATGTGATACCAAAAGGCCAAATCTCGGGTGGAATCTTGGTGAGGTATTGGGTGGCAAGTGTGGAGGCTTGCTATAGAGGCTTAGTTGCAGCTCATTGTTGAGTATGGAGAAGCTTATCATATGATGCATGAGGTAAAAGGAAGACTAGAGAGAGAATATGGTGCAACAAAGAAGAAAAATGATGAGGAGATCATGCAAATGTTTAACCATTGGAGTCTAATGCAGGACCAGAAACCCCCCCAAACCTGATCCAAAATATCAAAGTTTTCATAAGGTGATGTGGCTGCAGAGGATGTGATTTTCCTCTATATTTGGGTAGATGATATGGTTTGTCTATTATTAGTGTCTAATCGTAGTATTAAGTATGTTTTTAATAGATTTCAAGGGATATATCGAGGGTGGATCAGATCTGAGACGATCTAATCCTCATATCCATTCTCATTTATATGTAATCCTTCTATTGCAAGAGGAGCCTACACAATGCAAGATCGAGGCATGGCCCATAGTAGCCAAAGTATTATAATCAAGATCGATCATTAATGGAAGTCATGTATTTTATGTATCATGTGTTTCTATGTGTGTAACCCAGTTGACTTAACATATTGAATTTGTGTATGAGAGGCCATGAGTGAGAGTCGAGAGGTGCAGTTTTGTTGATGTTATGAACGACAGGATGAGAAGGGAGTAAGTTTGTGACGATTGAGGGTAATATCGATGGTCCAATGATGATAAGACCAAGGTTCCTATCTCTTGGTCGCATGGAGGATAAACGTTGAGCTGAAGTGCTTAAGGGAAGGTGACATAGCAGTGACATCATTTCGGATCGGTATGAAGGAAAATATAGGGATTGTAAATGTGAACCAATCCAACCTCCGACATCCAATAATCTCTTGGTTATAATGTCTGGTCAAGAGAGAGAAAATGGCTAGTGCCAGATAGGTAAAGGCTCAAGTTTTCATAGAATATCCTAGCACCATACGAAGGTGTGCTTAAGGTGCCATCACAGAGAACAAAAAACTCTTTTCAACGAGGGAATTTGGGATCATATAAAAATCAAGAGCAAATCGATATTGAAGTTGCCCATAGTTTTAATCATAATTGTGCAATGTCCATATGTGGGTACTGAGATCCCTATTCATCAAATTTGTATCAGAGCAGGGAAACATTTCTTGCGTGAAGAGTTGATAGATGTAGAAGCCAAAAAAGAGCATATGAGTGCTCAGAAGGTTCCATAGGAGAGAACATGTGATACCAAAAGGACAAAGCTTAGGAGGAAGCTTGGTGAGGTATTGGGTAGAAGGTGTGGAGGATTTCTACAGAGGCTTATTTGAAACTCATTGTTGAGTATGGAAAGGCTCAGTGTATGATGCATGAGGTAAAATGAATACTAGAGAGAGAATATGGTGCAGCAAAGAAGAAACATGATCAGGATATCATGAAAAAATTTAACCGTGGGAGTCTGATGCAGGAGCAAAAAAACCCTCCCAAACCTGATCCAAAATCTCAAAGTTTCCATAAGGTGATGTGGCTACAGAGGATTTGATTTTCCTCTATATTTGGGTAGATAATATGGTTTGTTTATTATTAACATCTAATCGTTGTAATAAGTATGTTTTTAACTATTCTCAAGGGATAGATCGAGGTTGGATCGGATCTGAGAGGATCCAATCCAAAAATTCATTCTTATTTATATGTAATCCTTTCAGTGAAGGAGGAGCATGCACAATGTCAGATCGAGTCCTGACCCATAACAACCATATTATTGTAATAGAGATTGATCATTAATGGAAATCATGTATTTTATGTATCTTATGTTTCTATGTATGCAACCCGGTTGAATTAACATATTGAATTTGTGTATGAGAGGCCATGAGCGATAGTTGAGAGTTGCAGGTTTGTTGCAGGTTTGAATGACAGGATGAGAAGGGAGTAAGTTCGTGATAGTTGAGGGTAAGACTAATGGTCCGGCGATGATAAAACCGAGGTTCCTAGCTCTTGGTCACATGGAGGATTAACACTGAGATAAAGTTCTAAAGGGAAGGTGATGTAGCAGTGACTTCATTTCAAATCGAGATGAAGGAAAAGGAAGGATTGTAAATGTGAACCAATGTGACCTCTGACATCCAATAAGTATTTGGTTATAATGTCTAGTCGAGAGAGAGAAAATGGATAGTGCCATACAGGTAAAGGATCGACTTTTCGTAGAATATCCTAGCACCATGTGAAGGGGTGCTTAAGGTGCCATAATAGAGAACATAGAACTCTATTCAGTGAGGGAATTTGGGCCCGTATAAAAATCAAGACCATCATGATATTGAAGTTGCGCAGAGTTTTAATCATAACTCTACACCAATGGGTAATCATATCCCCGAGGGGATCTTCATCTCAAAAGGAGATATGGAAGTCCATACTAAAGAAGGTATGAAAAGCGTTAAATAATTTTATTACACTCCACAATTAAAGCATAATTTATTGAGTGTTGGCCAATTGTGTGAGAAAAACTATTAGGTGGTGTTTGAAAATCAACAATGTACAATTTATGATAAGAATCGAGGAAATAGGGTGGTTATAGTTTTTCTTATGTCAAAGAATAGGATATTCTCATTGATGTTTGGAGAACATAACAACCATCTTGCCAATATGGCATATGAGGAAAAAATTTGGTTGTGGTATCTTAGGTATGGACATTTGAGTTTGTATAGTTTGAAGCGTCTAACATCAAACTAATTAGTTTATGGTTTTCCTAAGGTTCAATAATACAAGGAGGTTTGTGAAGGATGTGCTAAAGGAAAACATGCAAGAGAGAAATTTTGAAAATGAAATGCATGGGGGGCCCATTATCCACTTCAGTTAGTTCACTCAGACATTTGTGGTCCTATGCAGACAAAGAGTTTGGGTAAGTCATTATATTTTATTACGTTTATTGATTATTACTCACGAAAGTGTTGGGTTTATTTTTTGAAGACCAAGGATGAAGCCTTTGATACATTCAAGAGGTTTAAAGCCCTTGTGGAAAATGAAAGAGGTTGCAAAATCAAATTCTTAAGGACTGATCGTGGAGGAGAATTTTGTTCAAAATATTTTCATAATTATTGTGATATGAATGTCATTAAAAGACAACTCATCACTACTTACACACCTCAACAAAATAGAGTAGCTGAAAGAAAAAAATCGTACAGTGGTGGAAATGGCAAGAAGTATGTTACAAACCAAGGGATTAAAAAACTCTTTTTGGGGTGATGCAGTTGGTACAACTGTATACATTCTCAATCGATGTCCCACAACTGCACTTGATACGATGACTCCATATGAAGCCTGGTATGAAAAAAATCCTACTTTTAATCATTTCAGAGTCTTTGGTTGTGTAGCCTATGTCCATGTAGTTGATCAAAAGAGACAAAATTTAGATCCAAAAAGTGAGTCATGCATTTTTGTTGGATATAGTGAACAAAGTAAGGCTTATGGGTTGTATAGTCTTCTCACTAATAGCATTGTTGTGTCAAGAGATGTGATTTTTAATGAAGGCATAGTTTATGGTCATCAAAAAGACCATGTTGATATGTCAAAATCTATTTTGAATAGGGGTATTATTGATGATATTGATAATGAGCATCCCACTAATATTTCAATTCCAAGTGCTATGAATCAAACAAGTAGCTTTGCATCTAGTTTTTCAGTTCCAAGTGCAATCCCATCTTCAAATTCAAGTTCTACAAGGAAGGTAAGAAGATTAAGTGACATTTATCAAAGTACAAGTCAAGCACATGAAGAAAATCCAATAGGCGAGATAGTAAGATTTTCTTTACTTTCCAAGGATTATTTTGAACCATCATGTTTTGAGGATGCATGTACGAATGAGGCTTCGGTGCAAGCAATGCAAGAAGAGATAGATTCTATTCATAGGAATGATATTTGGGATATGTTATCGCACAATTTGTAGCTAGGAAGAAAGGCTATAAAGTAGAAGGCCAAACTGGCATAACAGGAACCTATCCCACCCAATGTCACCACGATGGGGAGGTTCTTTCTCTTTAGGGAGGTGAGGCCCAGGGGAGACGTCCCTGGTGACCTGGGGTTTGAAGAGGCTAAAGGATAATCATACAATGACAAGTTTTCCCTTCACAGATCACCACTAGAATAGATAGTCTGGCTTATAGCCAACAAAGATAACCAAGTAGAATCCATGTCCAAGAACATAGCAACAATAAACTGATATTTGCAGGCTTTGGTTAGTACTTCATATATATCAAAAACTATCCGATATTCAATATAAGAAATTTGAAAGTAAATGTTGAAGAAGTCAATGTTTACAAAATGGCAATAAAAGTAATGTCACTTCACCAATAAATACTAGAACAATATGGCATTCAATGCAACAAATCAATACTTAACTCAATTAATGCCTTTAACTACCATTCAATTACTCATAAAATGAAACGTTGTTGCATTAAAGATGTAATAACCAAGGATGACGTCAACAACTAGGGTCAGTAAGTTAGTTGAGCTTAGTGTAGTTAGGGTTTGAAATTCAAGTTTTGAGAGATTTTGTGATGAAGTTCCACTTCAACGCTAGAGGTCTTGAGATCAGTGCCTTCTAGGGTAAAATGGAGTCAATTTAAATGAGGACGCAAGGGTTGAAGGAGGACAGCTAAGGACTGGAGGGAAGAGCTCTGAAGTGCTGCTATGTTAGGGCCTCAGAGACAAAACGCTAGGGGATAGAGGCTCAATGCGGTGTTTCTATGGCAAGGCCTCGTGCTCTCTCCTCCTTCCTTAGATGGAAAAAATGGCTAGCATGAAAGATAAAGTCAAGACAAGAGATTCAAATGAGGGAGAGTGTTGCTACATCAAGGCTCTATCATCAAACCCTAGAAGAAAAATGACCCTAAGTGTAGATAACCTAGGCCTGGGATGTCTTCTCCTTCTTGAGCTCAAACAGGTATGGCTAGCAAAGGGGAAGAGGAGAAAGGACTGTAGCTACGACTAGTCTCTCTTTTCCTCTTCAATGGTTGAAAAATTCTCTATCAGGGGACATGAGACAAGAACCTACTCGTGTGCTTGTCACCTAGGGTTTTAATCATCAAATTATAAACATATGCAAGAATATAAGACTACAACCATTCATTCAAGAAGTTTTGCAGAAAAAACACTTACATATCAGCATGAAATAGCATGCAAACCCTAGTTGTAACACCTTCCTTCAAAAGAAATGCCAAAATATGCCAAAAATGTCTTCCTTCAACAAGTGTGCCTTCCTTAAATCAACCAAGTACCCAAGATAGGGCACAAATTTCAGACCTCACTAATGAGTGAGTGAGTTTTTATGATAAAATGAGAGTCAAAACCCTCAATATATAGTGTATCGATTACCTAATTTACCTTTTAGGTCATAAAAAGGCTGACAAGGCCATAATATCAAAATCATATTGTTTTTACATTAAATGTTAAGTAAAAACCCTAATGAAGCAGAAAATAGAGTAAAATCCCCTCTAAGAGAGGCACCAGCCCTTTCTAAGGCAAATGAAACATCCTGGAGTAAAACGTTCGCCCTGCAGGGGCTTCTCCAACATGCCACACGTGCCACTGCTGCCCAGTCTACCTCTAAAGACGTCCAATAGACTGGATGATGTCATGGTCATCAAAGGTGACGTCCCAAGCCTTATAAGGCCAACGTCTCAGTGAAAATGGATCAACCCCCTAGGCTAAGCTATGTCGGGGTGCCTCTGGTGGAACGTCCTCTTCCTCTTCGGTTTAAAGCCTATGACCAACCTCTGTCCTGTCTCTGCTCCCATGGAGGTCCAAACTGATCATCTCCCCATGTGTACCGGTCCAAATGGTACCTATCTGTCGGGTATGGTCCTGCACATCAAAGGCTACGCCCTCCATGGGCTCATCAATCGTAGGGATCATAGCAATGTCAATCACATCTCATCATTAATATTATTAAACATATGCATAAAAAATCCCTAATACATTAGTTAACAGCTCAAAGACATTACACAAGCTTGCAATACAAGTCTGGGGAAAAGGACAAGGCGTCATATTGGGCTAGTGTCCACGGGAAAAGGAAAGTTCCCAGAAAGACCTCATCCAAGCCATGTAAGTGAGTGATGTGGTCAGGGGATGTCCAAGCATGTGGGTGCAGTGAGGGCCAAGGATGCATAAGTGTTACATGTGGGTGCCTTTGTAGAAGGCAAGTTGTACCTGTCATGGATGCATTCTTTCCAATCCCATTCTTGCCTTTATTCTTTTTCATTCTTTTATTCTTTTTTATCTTTTTTATTCAAGAGATAATCAGGGGACACTACCTTAGCATGGTGACCAGAGTTGACAGTGTTGACCACAAGTACTTTCACAGAAATGAGAAGGTTGGATCGTGATGAGAGCCCCTTTCCCTTGGCCATGCAACCAAGATTCATTGCCCTGGCATGGTAACCAGTTGGTGGCAATGTCATACTACTAGGTGCCCATGGACCTAATAGGTTCGCTCATGATGAGACCCCCTATCCTCTGACTAGGTCTTGTTTTATTATTTTTTTAGGTCCCTCTTGTTTCTTGCTGAGAAGCCTTTTATTTCTTTCTTGGGAATCCTTGGGAGAAGCATCTCGAGGTTTATTCTTAGGCTTTTATCTTTTACCAGCTTGTTTTTACCTTCTGGGCCTTTATCCCCTTCTTCCCACGAGGTAAGGTGCAGTCCTAAAATAGGTCAACCCAATGCCTGGACAAGGGGAATGGGATAGGTGAGCGGGAAACAAGATGTAAGAGTGGTGCTATGATGGGAGCGGACGATGGATTTTCAAAAATCCCCCAATGGAAAACCAAAACCTACAGACACAAGCTTGCTAGGGCACCCTAACAACCCCCCCAAACATGGTCAAGTGGGAAAATGTGAGATCCAAGAAGTTGTCAGAGAAAAGGAATTAGATGCATATATTTAAAGGTTTCAATGATCAAAAGTGACACATGCCATGATACCTGGACTAATTACCTCATGGAGCAAGAACCTCTTTTGATATAGGACCAAGCCGATGGTGATGGATGTTGTTGTTGTTGTCAAGACAAAGACAATGGAAGAAGAAAAGTGGGCCCTCTAGGGCCATGCTCAGGTCAATCCTGCTCTCGGTACTCCATGTCTAGGACCTGTGGGCCTCAAGACATGATCTCCTAGTTATCCCTAAAAAGTGGGGATAACATCTGGCTCCAACTCGGGGACATGTGCTCACCATAGAGCGCATGAGAACCTCAGCATCTATGGCATAACCTGTAGACCTGCTCAATCTTGATAGAAGTATCAGTAACAAAATTGGGGTGGTAATTCCACCCGAGCATACATATAGATATATATACTAAAATAAAACAATCAACATGCGAATGTAAAGCAAAGCACCTACCTCTACTTACCTGTTGGTTGGATGTTCAATGTAGTCAAACTACCAGTGTAGCCAATCGAACAATGTCCCACGATACTTGCCTTTGTGCTTCATCATAAACCAAAATAGTGATAAATCAAGCATAAAAATGTCATGAGTTAGAGTATATATCATATCATCAGAAATGACAAAGTCTAACTCATGTAGGCGGGTGGGAGGGATAAAATCCTACCAAATTCATATCTGAGGAAAGCACTCAATCCACCTACGGAAAGGGTCATGAAAAGTCCAAGGTTCAGAACACTGACTCTGAGGGTTGGTAAACTGTCTACCTAGGATGTCTTCGCACTTTGGAGCTCTGGAAGGAACTGACAAAGTTTTATCAAAGGATTGGAAATCTCTCAAGGGAAGGTTGAAACACTGAGAAGATAGTCTTGAACTCGTAGTTTTCAACCAGCCCTTGCATTCTAGGGTTTTCCTCAGAGGAAAATCAATGTAAAATACATACTTCCCAACTATACCTTCAATGAAACAATGAGGCAAAGTAATAACAGGTAGCTGAAGAAAAATGTCATGAAAATCCTTCTTTAGGCAAACAATGTTTTTACTCCTATCAAAATCTGAGCATAGTGGCAGTTGATAGTCATCTTCATAGGGTAAATCTAAGTTCTCGGAGGAGTACTCATCAAAGGCCTCAAGGTAAGAGCGAAAATCATCAGGCAAATACTGTACTTGGTCAACCTTGGGTGTTTGGGGAGCGTCAGTAAAAATCTCATCTCCTAGTTGCCACTGGTCAAGAGCTTGTTGTGATAATTGCAAAGGCAACACTCGGATATGAATCTTTATGTCATATATGGGATCCATATCATAACTAACTACATCCCACCTATGTCTCCCAACATGTATGAACTCGTCAAAATCAGTTATGTCAGTATCAGTATCATAACATGGAGGAGTCAAAACATCCAATACTTCTATACTCTTTGTATCATAAGGTAAAGAATCATTGAAAACTTGGAAGGGGGAATAATTTACCTTGCTTAATCCTTCCTCAGCTTCAAGTATTTGGATAGCTTCATCAAGTGGAAGATCTGCCTCTACATATTCAATCTTGATATATAGGGGATCTAGGTTGTCCAAGGGTTCCATTTCTTCTTCACTCTTTGAGTCATAGAACAAGGTATCATCAAAAAAATGGAAAGGAAAATGACTTACCTCATTCTCTTCATCTCGTCCAGGAGGGATAGGATCTTGGAGAGCTTCATCAGACTGAGGAGCAGTTACTGGTGCTTCATCCTCATAATTCACGTCTCTAGTTATATCTTTCTTGTATTTTGTTGAATCATGGGAGAAATCTTTCTCCTCTTCAAGGGGATGGTAAGGTTCTTCGTAAATCTCTTCTTTCACATCAAAGGGTTCTTGATGTTGAATGTGATATGCATTTCTGAGATCTGCTATGATCTCAGTAGTGAATCCCTCATTTTCCAAAGCTATTGTGAGATTTTGAAGGGAATCTTCATACGTTTGGCAACATGGCTTGGTAAAGTCAATAAACCTACTGATGAGGTGTATGAAAGATGATATACCCATGTATTTGAAACAACCCTTAAACCGATCTTGCAAGTAGGATGGCAGAGTGAATATGAACAATTTTATAAGGGCATCCTCTCCTCCCAACTTCGTCTTGCTCATATAGTCCAAAACATTTACAATGTGAGGAATTGGAAGACCACAAAATCTCGGAGAGTTGTTTACCCATTTTGTATCAAAGTAATTTGGGTATCCTTGAATTTTTCTGAAATCAATAGTCAGATACATTCGTTCCCAGTGTGTCATGATCCCATAACTTGGAAATATCACAGAAAGTAAGGTGCCACTGTGAGAAATATTAGTGGAGTCGCCAGATAATTTGCTTGAAACTATCAAAGGATAAGGGAAAACACCCTAGTGGAGTCGCCAGGTAATCTTGTAAGATAGGCTCTGAGGCAAGGCTTACTGAAAAGGTTTGTCGTTTTCAGGAGAATTGACTTAGTGTTCCCCGAAAACGGTGCCAAAATGTTATCGCACAGTTTGTAGCTAGGAAGAAAGGCTATAAAGTAGAAGGCCAAACTGGCGTAACATGAACCTATCCCACCCAATGTCACCACGATGGGGAGGTTCTTTCTCTTTAGGGAGGTGAGGCCCAAGGGAGACGTCCCTGGTGACCTGGGGTTTTGAAGAGGCTTAAGGATAATTAGACAATGACAAGTTCCCCCTTCACATATCACCACCAGAACATATAGTTCGACTTATAGCCAACAAAGATAACCAAGTAGAATCCCTGCCCAAGAACAAAGCAACAATAAACTGATATATGCAGGCTTTGGTTAGTACTTCATATATATCAAAGACTATTTGATTTGATATTCAATATAAGCAATTTGAAAGTAAATGTTGATGAAGTCAATGTTTACAAAATGACAATAAAAGTAATGTCACTTCACCAATAAATACTAGAACAATATGACATTCAATGCAACAAATCAATACTTAACTCAATTAATGCCTTTAAATACCATTCAATTGCTCATAAAATGAAACATTGTTGCATTAAAGATGTAATAACCAAGGATGACGTCAGCAACTAGGGTCAGTAAGTTAGTTGAGCTTAGTGTAGTTAGGGTTTGAAATTCAAGTTTTGAGAGATTTTGTGATCAAGTTCCACTTTAATGATGGAGGTCTTGAGAACAGTGCCTTCTAGGGTAAAATGGAGTCAATTTAAAGGAGGACACAAGGGTTGAAGTAAGAAGTCTAAGGACTAGAGGGAAGAGCTCTGAAGTGCTGCTATGGTAGGGCCTCAGAGACAAAACCGTAGGGGAGAGAGGCTCACTTCGGTGTTGCTATGGCAAGGCCTCGTGCTCTCTCCTCCTTCCTTAGATGGAAAAAACGGCTAGTATGAAAGATAAAGTCAAGACAAGAGAGTCAAATGAGGGAGAGTATTTCTACAGCAAGGCTCTATCATCAAACCCTAGAAGAAAAGTGACCCTAAGTGTAGATAACCTAGGCCTGGGATGTCTTCTCCTTCTTGAGCTCAAACAGGTATGGCTAGCAAAGGGGAAGAGGAGAAAGTAGTGTAGCTATGGCTAAGCTCTCTTTTCCTCTTCAATGGCTGAAACATTCTCTATCAGGGGACATGAGACAAGAACCTACTTGTGTGCTTGTCACCTAGGGTTTTAATCAGCAAATTATAAACATATGCAAGAATATAAGACTACAACCATTCATTCAATAATTTTTGCAAAAAAAACACTTACATATCACCATGAAATAGCATGCAAACCCTAGTTGTAACACCTTCCTTCAAGATAAATGCCAAAATATGCCAAAAATATCTTCCTTCAACAAGTGTGCCTTCCTTAAATCAGCCAAGTACCCAAGATAGGGTGCAAATTTCAAACCTCACTAATGAGTGAGTGAGTTTTTTATGATAAAATGAGAGTCAAAACCCTCAATATATAGTGTATCAATGAACTAATTTACCTTTTAGGTCATAAAAAAGTCGACAAGGCCATAATATAAAAGTCATATTGTTTTTACATTAAATGCTAAGTAAAAACCCTAATTAAGAAGAAAAGAGAGTAAAGGCCCCTCTAAGAGAGGCGTCATCCCTTTCTAAGGCAAATGAAACATCCTGGAGAAAAATGTTAGCCCTACAGGGGCTTCTCCAACATGACACACGTGCCACTGCTGCCCAGTCTACC
Organism: Picea engelmannii; assembly: GCA_009831015.1. Taxonomy (NCBI): domain Eukaryota; kingdom Viridiplantae; phylum Streptophyta; class Pinopsida; order Pinales; family Pinaceae; genus Picea; species Picea engelmannii. Next base: position 23,422 of record ML838746.1, read on the forward strand.
TCCAAAGACATCTAATAGGTTGGATGACATCATGGTCATCAAAGGTGGTGTCCCAGGCCTTCCAAGGCCAACGTCTCAGTGAAAATGGCTCAACCCCCTAGGCTAAGCTATGTCGGGGTGCCTCTGGTGGAACGTCCTCTTTCTCTTCGGTGCAAAGCCTCTGACCAACCTATGTCATGTCTTTGCTCCCTAATGGGTCTCAACATCCACCTGGTGGGCTCTTCATCCCCATGGAGGTCCGAACTGATCATCTCCCCATGTGTACTGGTCCAAATGGTACTTGTTCGTCGGGTATGGTCCTGCACATCAAAGGCTACGCCCTCCATGGGCTCATCAGTCATAGGGATCATAGAAATGTCAATCACATCTCATCATTAATATTATTAAACATATGCATAAAAATCCCTAATACATCAATTAACATCTCAAAGACATTACACAAGCTTGTAATACAAGTCTGGGGAAAAGGACAAGGCGTCCTATTGGGCTAGTGTCCACAGGAAAAGGACAAGGCATTATATTGGGCTAGTGTCCACAGGAAAAGGAAAGTTCCCAGAAAGGCCTCATCCAAGCCATGTAAGTGAGGTGATGTGGTCAGGGGATGTCCAAGCATGTGGGTGCAGTGAGGGCCAAGGATGCATAAGTGTTACTTGTGGGTGCCTTTGTAGAAGGCGAGTTGTACCTATCATGGATGCATTCTTTCCAAGCCCATTCTTGCCTTTATTCTTTTTTATCTTTTTTGTTCAAGAGATAATCAGGGGACACTGCCTTGGCATGGTGACTAGAGCTGACAACGTTACCCACAAGTACTTTCGCAGAAATGAGAAGGTTGGATCGTGATGAGAGCCCCTTTCCCTTGGCCATGCAACCAAGAGTCACTGCCTTGGTGTGGTAACCAGCTGGTGGAAATGTCATACTACTAGGTACCCATGGATCTAATAGGCCGGCTCATGATGAGACCCCCTATCCTCTGACTAGGTCTTGTTTTATTATTTTTTTGGGTCCCTCTTGTTTCTTGCTGAGAAACCTTTTATTGCTTTCTCGGGAATCCCTGGGAGAAGCATCTCGAGGTTTATTCTTAGGTTTTTATCTTTTACCAGCTTGCTTTTACCTTTTGGGCCTTTAGCCCCTTCTTCCCACGAGGTAAGGTGCAGTCCTAAAATAAGTCAACCCAATGCCTGGACAAGGGGAATGGGATAGGTGAGCGGGAAACAAGATGTAGGAGTGGTGTTATGATGGGAGCGGATGATGGCTATTCATAAATCCCCCATTGGCAAACCAAAACCTATAGACACAGGCTTGCTAGGGCACCCTGTCAACCCCCCCAAACATGGTCAAGTGGGAAAATGTAAGATCCAAGCAGTTGTCAGAGATAAAAGGAATCAGATGCATATATTTAAAGGTTTCAATGATCAAAAGTGACACATACCATGATACCTGGACCAATTACCTCATGGAGCAAGAACCTCTTCTGATACAGGACCAAGTCGATGGTGATGGATGTTGTGTTTGTTGTCAAGAAAAAGACAATGGAAGAAGAAAAGGTGGGCCCTCCAGGTCCATGCTCAAGTCAATCCTACTCTCGGTACTCCATGTCTAGGACCTGTGGGCCTCGAGACATGATCTCCTAGTTATCCCTAAAAAGTGGGGATAACAGGATCAACTTATAGAACTTCCACATGACAAGAAAAAGATTGGTACTAAATTGGTCTACAAGACTAAGTAAAAAATGATGGGAGTGTTGACATACACAAGGAAAGACTAGTTGCTAATGGCTTCACACAGAGGTGTGGAATTGATTATGAAGAGACATGTGCACCAGTAGCAAGACAAAAAATTGTTAGAATGATGATTTCATTAGTAGCTCTTGAACAAAATGGAGCATTCATCACATGGATGTGAAAAGTGCATTTTTTTATGGGTACTTAGAAGAAGAAGTATATGGGGAGAAACCACAGGGTTTTGAAGTGTAAGGAAAAGAACATCAAGTCTACAAGTTGAAGAAGGTTTTGTATGGCCTCAAGCAAGAACAAGGAGAATGGTATGCTAGGATTAATGGATATTTTCAGAAGAGTGGCTTCAAAAGAAGTAAGAGTGAACCTACACTTTACTACAAACAAGAAGGTAATGATATTCTTATTGTAATTCTGTATGTTGATGACTTATTATATATGGGTAGCAATTCTAAGATGAAGGATGAATTCAAAATTTCTATGATGAATGAATTTGAGATGAAAGATTTTTGTCTGATGCAATATTTTATAGGAATGGAGGTTTATCAAAATGAGGATGAAATTTTCATTTGTCAAACAAAGTATGCAAAAGATACGTTGAAGAAATTTGATATGGTTGATTGTAAACTAGCCTCCACTCCAACTGCTCATGGAATTGTGTTGTGTAGAGATGATGGTGTTGAAATAGTTGATGAGACAACATACATACGTATAGTTGGAAGTTTTATGTTTATATCCTACACAAGACCTGATATTGCTTATTCAGTTTCTCTTGTTTCAAGATACATGACAGAGCCATCTAAAATACATATGAGGGCACCCAAGAGAATTTTGAGGTATGTGAAAGGCACTCTAAATTTTGGTATTCATTACTACACTTCTAAAAGGTTTAATCTTGTTGTCTTTAGTGGTTTTAATTAGGGATATAGTTTAGATGACCGAAAGTCTTCATCTGGTAATTGTTTCTCTTTTGGTTTGGGTTTGATTACTTGGAACTCAAAGAAGCAAATCATAGTTGTGGTTTCATCCACAGAAGCAGAGTATGTTGCAGTCACCTCGATAAGTACACAAGCATTATGTCTTAGAAAACTTCTAGAAGAAATTGGAGAGAAACAAATGCATCCTATAGTGATCTTTTGTGATAACGAGTGTCATCAAATTGGCCAAGAATCTAGTCCATCATAGTAGGAAAAAACATTTTGATTTAAAGTATCATTTCGTTCGAGATTTGATACAAAGAAGGAAGTAGAACTAAGGTATATAAAGAGTTGTAAAAGTCCAGTTTTTGAAACTCTGAGATCAGATTGCGAGCCCTCTTAGCATCAAGGGGGGTATGTTGATAATTAATGCACATGATGCAATCTATCTTTTGAATAATGCATGCAAAATGCATGAGATGATTTCCAAAATAAAGTGTTGTAAGCATTCAATCAACAACAACTAATCGTTTGTTCTATGAGGCTATGAATTCCTTTAATTAGGTGTTACATACCCTATTGTTATGTTGATAACTGGTGAACGCCTCCTTTCACTATTGATCAACATAACAAATTTCTTTTTTTGTTTATCCATAGATTATAAGCTTGATTCTATTCTATTAAGATTTTATCATCTGCCATCTTTTATGGTGTTGTGTTGTTGTAATTGAATGATTGCTAGTCTAGAAATAATCATAGACTCTTCACATCAATCTCTTAATTAAATTTGATGAATCAATATTTTAAAATAAATAGCAAGCAAATATTTTATCCCCTATCAATATATTGAAATGAAATTTCATTTTCTTACCTGTTTTTATCAACATTTTTGGATGTGGGAAAAATTCGGATAAGTAATTATTAATTTATTTATATTATGTCTTTTGGATTTAAGAAAAATATAAATAATTAATTATTATTTTATTAATATTATGAATACGTAGAATGTTTTATTATGTTTGCATTATTGATGGGTTATATTAATCAAAAGCAATGCTGGGATTTCCCGTAGCTCTTACATTATTTGCTAGGTAATACATATATAAAAGTTTCATTTATATGGGATCGTTTAAAGATTGCATGCACTTGGAGTAGTTAAATATTGCATAACAGGAAGTTAAATTTGAATCGAACTCCACCGCTTATAAAATTCTATTGCATAACACTGGGTTAAATTCGAATCAAATTCCATAATTTTCAAAAAAAATTACCAATGAAGCTTGGAAGGCTCTCAATTCCTGCAGGCACTGGTCTTCTGCTTCCAATCCTTGCAATCCACCATGATCCATCGTTGTGGGGAAATGATGCAAAAGAGTTTAACCCATCACGATTTGGTGAGGGAATTGCAAAAGCCGCAAAGCATCCATTAGCATTTATGCCGTTTGGAAATGGTCCAAGGATATGCGTGGGTCAGAATTTTGCTCTGTTGGAGGCGAAAGTGGTATTAGCCATGGTTCTGCAACAATTTTCTTTTGTCACTTCACCATCTTATGCTCATGCACCTATCCTTATGATCACCATGCAACCCCAACAAGGAGCCCAAGTGATCCTCCGCATGAACTGATGTCAAAATGGGTATTTCTGAAAAACCATGCACTTACAAAAATCTAAAACTCTACAGAGATCTAAAACTCCACAGTTTAATCATATCGGTATTCTATTTGCTTCAAATTCCTATATGTTATATATACATATCAATAGCGTTGCTTAAAATTCTCTATAGGGCATTGAAGGTGTATTTGGGTGCAAAATCTTTGGTTGCTGTGATTGCATTATGGCATTATCCTTCACTTATGTAATAAAGTTATGGATGGTACCATGTGAATTTTTCTTGGCTTATGGTTGTTATCTATGTGATGTTTATAATAATTAGAAATATTACTATTACAGTGACTTTTATGTCTAGATTTTGTGTCACATCAATACTTCCATTTTAATCTTGTGTGTTTGGGGCATATATTATGAATAATCCACTTGCATAATAATTGTGAGACAGAAGTGCAAGTTCTTACATTGATGTAATAGCATCTTTTTGTTATTATTATATATTAGCAATAAAGGGTAGGTCCAAAATCCTAGGTCCATTGGG
>ML838747.1:21638-43936 GCA_009831015.1 Picea engelmannii
TTTGAACAAAGATGAATGTATAATTGTACATAAGTGTATGAAGACTCCATTTTGGAAGTGGAAGTTCCTAAATCAATAGATATGAGACTTCCTATCCGGCCAATGGTAGATCCCATTCCTTGGGTTGTGCAAGTTGAGAGGAATGAGAGTTGCTGGTTGGAATAGCTACATGAGTCATGAAGTTGCAAAATTATCAAGTATTTTGATGTAAAAATTATGTATGTAAATATGTAAGATTGTATGGTGATGTGCACTGAGGATAATGCAAATTTTAGGGGGAGGGGAATGTAACATCCCCATTTTTAATCTCCAAACCAACAATGTATAAAGTAAATATGATGTATGGTTGCAGGCCAAGTGATGTAATATGTAAAATATGTATATTGAAAATAATAAATAAAATGTATCGTTGGATATAGAGGGACATGGACAGAGACATGGGGGATAAGTTTCTACAAGACATGGGGTACTTGGGGGGGAATTACCCATGCTTATTATACCCAAACCACCTTTCTAAAATTGTTATTTTGTATTAACATTCTATTTTCTGTTTGAGTGTTCCCAAATCCAATCATTGAATACATGTAAGAGGGTGGCTATGTAAAGTCACCTCATAGAGTTATTGAGAGCATGAGATTGAGTACAATAAACCTTGGTATTTTTGAGAGTAAACATGCATGGGATACAATGAAATTTATATGGGAACAAAGAACAATTTTTACATGCAGATTTTTGGACAACAAGAGAGTTATTAGTGCTAAAGCTTGAAGAAAACCATAGTGGGCATGTATATTAGCTTGTTGGAGTTGTAATTTGATGGAGAGATAGGTTGTAGGCCTATGATTAATTTTCTGTTCAATAAATTGTAAAGAGAGCAAGTAATTTGCTATTGTGAAAATTCTTGTTGCAACTTTAGATTCATGGAGTCCCCAACAAATAGATTTCCTATCTAACCTATGATGGAGCCTTGGAGGGAATTGGGATGGTCTAAGGGATTGCATGAAAGAGAATGGGATCCAATTCTTTGGGTTGTGCAGATTGAAGGGAAAGAGAGCTAGTGTATTAGAATGGCTGTAGGAATTAGTTTGTCGAGAGGGGACACTAGCAAACCTTAGAAACCACATTCTCTTGTGGATTCATAACGTCGACTCGTGGGTGACTAGCTAGTGAGAATTGGAGAAACAAGTCTATGGTTGAGAGGAATGCCGGTCCTTTGCATCGGGTTGCACATTTTTTATTAATATAAGTGTTTTATTTGCTATGTTTGATTGTGTTAAATGTTGAGTTAAATTTATGTGCATTTCACTTTGAGTGTTAGCTTATTTTACTGCGTCCCACTGTGGGTAAATGACACATTTGCATCTATGTTTCATGTGATTGAGTGTTGCTGTATATGTTTAATTTTTGTTGCACATGTTTAAATTAGTTTCATTCATGTTTTTAGTTGTTATGGACAATTGTATGAGCTTGAATGTCACGTTGTGCATTTTTTTGCATTTCAAATTGGTATCGGAGTTTTATTGGTTTGTTTTTAGTAATAATGGGACTTAGTTGGGAAACTGGGTACGTTACACAAATGGGTTTACGGAATTAATTACAAGTTATATGGAATGATTGATAAATTGGTTAAACCATTGAATGAGTTAAAACTTAGCTCTTTGAGTTTTGTATGCAAAGATGGATGAGTATCTTCGCAAAGTAGTTTTCAAAAAAGTGAATATGATGATACTTTGAATGTTCATATATAGGGTAAAAATATGAACATGTTAGTAACATATGTTGATGACTTGATGTCAATTGGGTTTATCCTGAGTGGTTTGTGATGAGGGGTGTTTTCCCCAGGTTCAATTCCCACAAGTGACATTTTGAGCTCATAAATGAGCAAGCTATCGAAAAAGACTCGACTTTCTACAAAATCTGGTTTACAGGGGAAGTGCTTGATGGGTTTCCCCAAGCTCTATACCAAGTAAAAAAAAATATGTTGATGAATCAATTACCACCGAGAAATGATGATCATATTCCATAGGTTAAGCAATAATTATATGTTGGATTTAAAATGATTGATTTGAGATTATTTCACTACTATCTTGTAGTTGAAGTGTTGCAACAACCTAATAACATTTTCATTAGTCATTGAAAGTATGTTTATGAATTAATGAATAAATTTGGCATAGAAGTTTGCAAGTATGCTCTTAGCCTAGTGGAACAAAATTTAAAACTTTCAAAATTTGAAGGGGAATAATCAATACATAGTACTGGCTATAGGCAATTAATTAGCGACTTGATTTATTTGAAAACTACTCATTTAAATTTATCATATGCAGTGAGTATTTTTTGAAGATTCATGCAGGAACCAAGGGAAATTCATTGGAATGCGGAGAAAAGGGTGCTTATACAAAATATTATGGTCTTTTATATATCAAAAATAATAATTTTGTACTTATTGGATATTTGAATGCATATTTTGCTGGAAATATTGATCATAGGGAATCCACATTATTTAATTCATACGAGATCAACAATAGTTTCATGCAGTTTCAAGAAGCATGCTATAGTTGAAAATTCATCAACATAAGCATAATACATTGCAGCATGGGAAGCAACATTTGATATTGTATGGTTACATAGGGAGTTACAAGATCCTAGAGTTGTTATTTCTCAAACTCTCGCTAAAGGAAAATTCCTAAAATTTGTAGGAGAGGCTAGAAGCAACTACTAAGCAATCCACCCATTGTCACCTCTGTGGCATTGCCTCTCACTTTAAGGATAAGAAATGGGATTCCTAACGTAAGGAGGGTGTTCCTATGGTTAGTCAAGCTACGATCATTGTAAATGCAGAGGAGTGTTCTTTTGCTTTGATTGATGAAACAAGGAAAACTTGCCTTAATTAAAACAATCCTTTAAGATCAAAAGTGTGTGTTATATGCTTATTGTGATGCTGTAAAATAATGGTAAATAAACAAATTAAGCTTGCTTGTCATGAACCAACAACTTCAAAAGGAATCAACCATTTCCAATTTGCTTAAATGAGTAGTATTCCAATCAAATAAGATGATTATATCTGAGATATAATGGTTCACACAAAGTTTGAGCTAAAAGTATTGGAGCATAACCATATGATCATGACATCAAGTTCAATGTTAAGTGTTGAAAGTTAAGGGACTTATTCACCATTCAATAAGATATAACCATGACATAAGTTAAGTGATGATTTCATATAAGAGAATATTTTTTAACCCACTTTGTGTTATTTATAAAACCATAAGAACAATGAAACATGGCCAAAAATTCATTCATTAAATTATTTATAGATAATGTGTAATGTCATCGAAACCAACAACCTTAAGAAGGCTCATAACTATACCATATGATAAGTTTTTAGAACATGATTATTAGGTGAAGTATATTTGAACTTAATGATGTCCTAAAATAGTCTTAGGACAATGAGTTGTATTCAGAAAAGAGCTATACCAACCATTAATAGCTATACTCAAGCTACTTATTCAATTACCAACCATTAATATGTGACGAGAAAAGACGAGATCAATATTTGCATGAATAGGGACCGTAATTTAAACATTAAACCAAAGCTATACCAACAAGTAAAACCAACACATATGAAGTATTAGCAATCCAAATTTAAAGAGAGATCAAAACAATTAATAATCCATATGATATTTGAGGTGTTTTGGTTTAATTAAGTGGATTGTTTATGTGTCCTAAGAGAGATCAAAACACTTAATAATCCACATGATATTTGAGGTGTTTTGGTTTAATTAAGTGGATTGTTTATGTAGATTAAGTGGTGTAACTACTTGAACCAACAATGAAATGAAATGTAGATCAGTGGATTGTTATTATTGTGCTTCAAACATCCAAACTTAGTGTGCTTCAAACATCCAAATAGATTTTAAGAGTGTGTTTCCAAGCACATGTTTTATTACCAAGTGAACTTAATTCCATGCACATTTAACCATATGTTAAAGGGAGATAATCCAAACATATGAAATCCTTCACCAAAGTCTTCTAATCACAAAAGAAAGCCAACACATGCGAGATATATAACATATGAACCAAGTCACTCTACCAAAAGATGCATCAATTTGTTTGGTTAGAGTGTTACAACCATAACTATTTCCTCACGTTGCTTAGATAATCAATTTTTAATCAAATCGTTGGAGCAATAAAAGTGAAACCTTCATACCACAAGTTTAAAACCATGAAAATGCCAAAATAAAGTTAAATTGTTTTCTTAATGAATGGGGAATTCCACTAAGTAAGGCACCAATTCAATAGATTGAACCATTATGATCACAAAGAAAGCTAGACGTTGCTAAGATGTGAGGGCTTATGCCAATTCTTTGAAGTCCTTATCAATTAATGAACAAGAAAAAGCTTAAATAACCTTTGTGCCATGTGTTTTCAACATTAATTAAATGATTTAAACTCAAATAGAGATGTAAATCAAGAACATAAGAGTTCATTCATCGTGAGATATTAAATCCATTCATAGATAAGACAAACTTAAATGAGATCTAAACCAAATTTCATCTAGGTGAACTAGCTTACTTAGGTCAACCTTTAAAGATATACCATGAAACAATTTGTTAGCATGAGGGAGATCTAAGTTATATAATATTCAACAATTAAAACCAACTTAGATTTAGCAATCTATCTTAAAAGATTAAACCTTTTAAAACCCTAGATTGCCAACAATAAAGAGTGGAAGATTGAATTAAAAAATTATGAGAGAAAGGGAAATAAATACCCGTTCCTATATTCTATTGGGATATGGAGTCAACATATCACTCATTGGGGCTTGGTTCTTGCAATGAATCTTGGGATTCTAGTCAACCCTAGGGTGTACCTAGAAAATCCCCCCAGGAAGTCTTGGATGTTTCAAGATCTATATGGTGATCAGAGGAGTGTGTTACCAACTTCTTAAGTAACAAGGGGTAGTCTCTATACTACCCTAAGGTAAAAATTAGAAAAAAAATCAAGCTTTCCCAAACTCAATACTTTAGTTAAGAATAAAAAACTAAATACTATAAGAGAATGTCATTACCTTATCAATTTATTCCACTATAGCACTTTGCTCCTCTTATGGCTCCTTGCTAGCTTTCTCAATCCACCTTCATCTGTTACAATCAAGACACTCTTTCTAGATCCCTCACAATAATTTACCCAAGAAGCACTAAGTTAAAACCAATAACATAGATAGAAGTGAGTCAAATGATATCTCTTATTCTCCCAACTATGGTTACAAAAGAGACCAAAGCCTTCTTTATATAAGATAGACACCCTTCTAAAACCATGATTAGAAAACCATGGGTAGATATAATACCATGTGAAAAAGCAAGAATCACAATAAACCATGGGAAAATACTCAAGTAGTTACATAAAATCCCAAAATTGAGGGGCACCCTCATAAAATAATGAGAAAACAATGTGTATGCCACACATGTGGTCCAAAGGGGCATAAGTAAAGGTGCACCCTCCTCAAATCAATCCAACGTCCAATGGTCTAGTCAAATAATGGTCCAAAGGTGAAGCACCCTCATAAAATTTCCATGAAGTGAGGGCCCAACATGTAATAATGAATAATAGTCAACCCAAATTAGAGTGTGCCCCTTTAGAAGGAGGTACATGTGGAACTAAATGAGGTGCCTCATCACATGTGCATGGTACATGAGGCAATAACCAACTTTTTGTTTGAACAAATAACTATTCCAATAGAGGGAGAACACCTTCAATAACCACCGACACAACCACATCAAAGATCAACACACCAATGTTTTTACATGGTAAAACCCTTGTGGGGGAATATCCATGACCCAAACCAACGTGGCCACTTGGAGCAATTTATTAATGCAAAAGAAAAATATTTACAACAGAGTTACAAGAGAGTTTTTCACAATCGATCATCGACAAATGACCCTCCATGCTCTTTAAATAGAGATCATGGACCAATAGAGTGTTAAACCACAGATCAATGTAGCCATTAAGATCGAGGAGAATAATAGCTGTCGAATGACTCTATGTCGGGAATATGACCATCGGATTATCTAACTACAAATGCATACTAATTCATACTAAAGAAACACACTTTTACCTAATGACACATTAGACCAAGTTGATATTAACTAACTCCTATTTGTCTAAATATATTAATACTCAACTACTTGTAACCAATTGCAACAACCTGTAAAAACATGGTCCATGTCCTCAATTTCCTCAACACTCCCACATGTGGTCCATGTGAGAGAATAAGGCACACTTGTGGGATAATATCATCCAATTAAGTAGAGGCACCCTTTTGAAGCAATCCATGTGGCAAATGTGATGATGTGACATCCCTATAATATCTCAATCCACTATCATGAATCCCAAAGTGGTGACACATCCCAATAAAGTACATGGATCCCAAGGAAAATGGAATGGATCCCAATGTCAGTAGAAATGAACAAATATGGGTACACATATCCCAATGTATCATCACGATATCAAACCATGGTACACATTTCCCAATGCAAGGAACCCACTTATACTGGTGGTTCTAATTTCTTCACAAGTTATTAGGTGATGCACACCACAATTTTTCTTCTAACAACTTCAAAACACAAGTTAATTTTTACAAATTGCCTTAGTTTTACCATGGGAGGACAAACTTACCCCTTTTACATGTGGCAATTCCTAGGACAAAATGTATTTCCTAGATCAAAAGGTTAAATGTTATGAGGAAAAACTCTTTATGGATTGGGGTAAAACCACAATAGAGGGAATGACACCCATAAATCAACTCTAATATCAAGTATGCTAGATAAAAAAAATGCCAACAAAAGAAAGGCCAAGAGCCTACCTCTTTTGGACGTCTGTAGGAGACCACTATCGATCTCACAATTCAATGCTTGATACCTGCAACTTGTCCTCAAAATTCAAGATACACAAGCATATGAAAATATATGAAGTGTTAGCATATAAACTAGCATAATCCATTAACATGTATAAAAAATTTACCCATGGGAAGTAATACAAATGTTTGTAACATATAATTGGACGAGAAAAGAGTATTTCTATTAATATAATAAAGAAAAATACATATGTGACAACTTTCTGTAGCGGCACTTGACGAAACCAAGAAACTAAGCCCCTCCACCTGGGACTTCACCACTTCAATCCTCCACAAGGAAAACTAATAGGTTATAGGAGTAATTGGGTTCCTTCTTCACAAAATAAGAGGAGCTTGGGGGCTGAACATAAGAGAAGTTCAGACTTAAAGGAAAAAGGGATTTAGACTCAATATGAGGCGAAATTTCTCCAGAATGAGTTTTCCTTCCACTTTTTTCCCTCTTCAAGTCTTGTATATGGCTCAATTTATATCCTTCAAAGGGAGTTGAAGGGTCAAATTAGAGCATTTCCAACATATGAAAGGCCAAAGGGTATGGATCCCGTGACCTGGCATGGAAAACCCAAAATATTTTTAATTTTGAGCACAAAACCCGATGTACGCGGGTTGTAATGGAGCAACCTGCGTATACACAAGTTGTCTAACTGTACCCTGCGTATATGCATACAAATTTGAATTTTTGACTTTGGATTGAGAAAAATGGGGTAATTGAGTCTACAAAGGGAAATGGAAGGCCACCAAAGCATGATGCATAGAGTGTGGAAAAATTGCTGTAACTGATGCCCCCTAATGTGTGAGGTTAGTGAGCAATCACTTTGGCCGAAATACATTATAATTCCTAGAAGTGGAGTAGTGAGGACCCAATTGGAAGAACTAGTCACCCCTAAGAATATTACAATATATGTTGACTTTGTACACATGGATGCCAATTTGAAGTACACCACAGATCCATGTGAATATATAAAGTAACTGTTCATGGCCATAAATAGAAAATACAAAGTAGGCATATGCCATATGAAATAATGGTCACGAACAAGACATAGTGGAGTCTGGTATGAAAATAAACTGAGTACATTTGCATACAATGAAGTACAATCTGATATTCCATGATAACTGAATTAATACAGGTTTTGGTATTGTATAAGACAATAGTAGGTATGAGGTGCTTCTATTGTGAATTGAAGGTCTTCTACACTAGCCGCCGATGGTGCAAGTCTACATCACGTGAATAAAGGAGTTGAAGTCGAACATGATGAGACTTCGTTTGATTACCAGTCATTGAGGTATAACCATTAAAAAACGTGAGACAACCCACCGATGATAGACAAAACGTTCATGATACAAGAGGCATCAACAAACTCTCCATAGGGATTGGAAGAATAACCAGTCGGAGGAGACCAAATTTGAGTAATGAGTACAATTTCCTAAGGCCATACTAAACCCAATTTTTTTATGAATGGACTCAAAAATTTGTGCTCTGTTCAAAGGAGACACGACTGCTGTCGATAGGAGACAATATTCTTTTCCCACCTTTTTTTTTTTTAATTTTTAAATGCGGAAGAATGTTATGATACAAGAGAGGAAACAAATATCGCATGTAAGTCAATAAGTTCCATGTAATGGAACATATTCATGCGTGATGTAAGGGAACACATGTGGTATATGGAAACTTGGGGGGATGTTTCCTCTTAGGGTAAAGGGTGTCAAGATGGAAAGGATATATGGAAGACATTGCTTGGTGAATGTTGAGAATTTTTGGGGAAATACGCTTATAACAAGAAAGAGGGAGCCTACATTAAGCTCAAAAATGCATGCAAGGTGATAAAATGCAATTACAACTCGACGCTAGAAAGAAACTTCCAGTAGTGTTATTTTTCATAGATTTAGTCCCCTGGGCCCGAAAAATCATAAAAAGATACCAAGGAGAAATCTTCTAGCCACTAGTGACTAGAGTGTTCCTTTTTCATAATTAGTCTATTTGGTCCGGAAAAGGGGTAAAATTATACCAAAATAGACATCCTTTCAAATCCATTTAACGAGTGTGAAAGAGACAAGCTCACTTGACAATCTTTTCATTTTAAAGAGTCTGAAAAGAGATTAACTAAGACTCTAGTAGGCCGTTCGGAGCAACACATAATGGAGAGAGTCCCATAGGTAGTGGTTAGAATGGGATTGAGTAAGAAGTATGAGGTTCAAATGTAAAGTTGTATAGGGACTACAAGGGACTCCCATACCTATGGAGTAACTTCTACATCGACACCAAATGGAAAAAGTGTTCTAACTAGGGTAGCCATGTTTGGTAAGCCTCTACCACTTAATAACGACACTTCTAGTAACAATGAGAAGGTTTAGTGTCACTAAAAAATGGGCTCATACCTAGGGCCGATGAAATGTGGTCATAGGATAATGCAAAATGAAAAGGTGAGGTGAAAAACTACCCTATGTGCCAATGACTATATATACCTACTGGAGGCACAAATGGTCTAAAGAATGATGGAAATTCATTATATCATGAAAAAACATTGCAAACCAAGTTTGACACTGCATGATTAGTCCATATGGTTTCAAAAATAAGAAAAATAGGATGAAAACTATACAAAGTGGGTAAAATTTTTCTATAGATAGTAAAAATAACAAGTTTTACTATGTCATTTTGAGTTTTTTACCCACATAGAGCTTTTAGTCCATTTCAACCATGATTATCTAGTGATGATTCTCGAAGCTACAAACAACGAAATTGGAAACCTTCTGGACCAAGTAAGTGTTCATCTCATGCTCTTACATTTTCATGGTTTAAATTTTAATTTTAGTCTTTAATTTTTTAGTTTTGGAGGTTGTAAAGTAGTAAAAGGGGTGTTGGCACAGGGGCAGACCTAGGTTCAATGCTTCAACATCACACCAAAAAAACCCTAACTACCAACCCTTTCAGAAACAATTGCGAAGCATATGCAGTCTCACCCAAGTTAGAGGCAGGGGGGTTACAAGACGCAAGCGTCTGTAACCAATATGGGACACAGATATGTGGTTGTAACACTTCGTAAAGTACTCATGAAAACCACACATTAATTCATTAGCTTTATTCACATCGCAGATCAAGCCCTAAGTACAGATCAATGTGGTAACAATAACAAAATATACATCGTACTTAGCATCATAAGTTAGATCCAACACCTTCAACATAGACAAATCACTAAAAATTCATAGATCTATCTATCATTCATACTAATCAATGCAATAATCAGATCTACATCATAAATATCACAGCACAAAGCAAACCATCAACACATGATATACGTGGTTCACCCCAGTGTTGGGCTACATCCACCAACTGCTTCTTCTTCTATTATTCTGCTTCAATCTCTTACATTCATCTGCTCCTGTGCACTAAGCCACAAATCCAAGCTTCTCACTGGACATGTGATCTGCACACTAAGCACCGGATCCACCTTCCCAAAATCAGATCAAGGCACGGAGCCAAATCACACAGAGCATTACATATACAGTCTGTTGCATGAAGCAACTTAAAGCCACTTGCACTTAGCTACATACACATCACTTGTCTCTTGCACTTAGCCCATCACTATATTTCTTTCACTAAGCACACTTTGCTACTTCTACATTACATTCCTTCCTATATATATTTTTACATCCCTTACAAAAATGCCTAATCATGGGTAAACCCATGGGTCGACATCCCAAAAACCTAATACAAAAACCATAATGAACCCCTTGCTAGGTCCACAAAATAAGTGAGATCCGACGATCTTAGCCCCACATGGGCGCTCCATCTTCGACCAGCCTGTCGAAGTCCAAAAAGTGGTCAAACTCGACCAATGTTTCCTAAAAACTTGGTCGAGGGCCAACAGGCCCCCAAAACTCACCTATGACTTGTCCCGAGTCACTCAGATCTGGCCAACACTGCTTCGAAGGCCTCGAGCTTATCTTGATCTGCCTTGACCTGCTACTTCACCTGAGCTTCTTGCTCAGTGAGCTCCTGGAGTACTTGCTCGGTAATAGGCCCTTCCAGGCGCTGTTCCACTGTCGCAACCACTTGGTCCAGCTGCGAGCCTTGTCCTTCCATCTCTTCAAACACTGTGTAGGCTTCGTCCTGTATCGGTTGTAGCCTCTGTGTGACCTCCATGACTCTGCCCTGGATGGAAGTAATCTGCTGCTGGGATGCACGCTGTTCTTGTGATCTCTTGATTCTCTCGACCACAGTGAGTGACTTCATATGTGCTTGAACTCTCAGTGCCTGCTACTGCGCCTCCTGTAGTTGCGCTTCCAACTTCTTAAGCTCTGGATTTTCTATGAGGTGTTCATAATTCTGCGCACTTCTACTGCTTAACTACTTGCATTCTAAGGTGAGGGCCTTGATCCTTCCCACTGTGCTCTTAGTGGATTCCTTCCTTTGATCGCACACTTCCTACAGAGTGCTTGGTACTACTGGACAACCTCAGCGAGATTCGTCACTTGGACCTCAACTACCTCATGTTCCTCCTGTGCCGAGCCTGGCACAGAGCGAAGTGCTTTGCTCACAATTTCCTTGACTGCAGTCTTCTCTGCAAGCAACTGGTCCTTTTTCTTCTGTATCTGTGCTTTGTCTCCCTTGAGCATCGCCTAGAACTCATCTCTCTCATTTTCATACGCGGTTACACAGTACTGCGCAACTCGCAGTTGCTCCAAGATCTCCTCTTTTTCTTTCTTCATGGATTCTGTAGCTTGTTCCTTCTCTTCTTGGACTCACTGAAGCCGAGCCTCTGTTGCATCTGCAAGTCTTAGAAGTTGGGCTGGTTCATCCCCCAACTCTACAGTCTCCGACGAGGAGGGTACAATAGGTAATGCGTGACTAACTTGAATAGCTTGTTGTATCTCCTTAAGCTCCTTCTCAACTCTTACATACAACTCTTCTTTCTTCACGCCATATCTCTGTAATAGGTCCTCGGATGCATCCTCCATCGCGCTGCAGACTGGACTAATGTCATCCTCCATGAGCATGGCCTCTAGCTGAGGCTTAGTTGCACGAGTCTTCTTTCTTTATGAAAGTTTCTGCGGAGAAACCTTCCTCTCCTTTGATGTTTCTGTCTCGGTTGGGGGATCCTTCGGCGGTGTAGCTTCACCTTCTCCTTCTTCCCCTCCTACTTCTTGATTTACTTCATCTCCTCCTCCTCCTTCAGGCAAGCCAAGTCTACTTTATTCCAAGGCGCTGTTCTCCTCATCAGTCTCTATGTCTTGGACTTCCTCCTTTTTCTTCTTCTACTTCACGCGGGTCTGTTAGATATGCTCGACCCGGGTGACCAAGCGGATTTCGATGATGTCAGGGTCATAGAGTTCTACATCAAAAAATGGTACACGGAACTCTGCCAACCACTCTTTTGTGATCTGTTGCATGTCTTCGTCTATCATCTTATAGTAATACTGTAATTTCTCCTTTTTCTCATCCCAGCGCGCAGTGATGAAATGTCGATCTGCATGGAACTTAGCTAATGGTCTGTACTGATGCAATGTTCGCAGAGTCATGCATGGGAATGACTCAATAACAACCTTCAACTGCTGATAGTAGGAATGGAACACTACATTTTACTGCCACTGCTTTGACATGCCATTCGTGTACTATAGAGTGGAGAACTTCACGGCCAATGGCTCCAAAGGTTCAGTCCATGGGAAGGCAGCTCCTTTCGGCATTTTCCAAGTGATAAACGCGATCAACAAAAGCAACCAACTGAAATGGAACTCGTATCCTTGATCCTGCGCTTCACAACAATATTTCTCGAGCTCATTGATGAGGTAGCTCGCCCAATTCATTTGCATCCCCTCCATGCATTTTCCTGTGAGGTCCACCACGAACTTGATGACCTACGTGGGGCGGTTCTTTCTGAGGAGCTTGCTAGCTATGAGATGAAAATCTAGGCGTACTGCACCATCCTGGATGGAAGCTACCTTGTAGCCTCACTTTCCCTTATCAACTTCGCCGTATTCCTGCTTAATGTGCTGTGTCAGGGAGTGATCCGAGGTCTTCACTGGATAGAAATGCTGAGGGTCGGGTCCCTGCATGCTCAGTCTTGTGATTAGGTGGATCAATACCGGATCCATAGTAATGCGCCTATTGAGCCATAGGTATACTCCATGATAGCATGATAAGAGGAGTTTAACACAAGCGTTAACCTCCTGATGTCGGCCAAAGTGAGGAATATTCATCACGTTGAATATTGTGGATTGCGCGAGCTCCTTAATCCACGACCAGGAGACTATGTGGGGCTTCTTCCTAGTACTCTTCATCAAATATCTATGAGGTGAAAGAATCATGTAGTTCTTTCTGTCACTTAGATTGAAATCGTTGTCCTTCAATGCTTGGATCTGTCCCAACTGGCTTCCTTCTACGCGTATCCTCTTTGGGATGTATGCGGTGATCAATGTGTACTCAAAGTCTCATGGAATGCTGTCGCGGTTAACCGCGCCAGCCAAAGGCGGGATGTAATCAGGTAAGATCGATGAGATCTTCTTCCCATTATCCAGATCGTCATGATGCTTACTTCGCTTCTCAGTAGTAGGGTTGGCACATTTCGAGCGACGTCCAGTCGAAGGGGAAGCTTGCAATCCCCTGGTCGACGATGCATGTACTCCATCAGACATAGCTTTGTTAGCCATTAACTTCTTAAGAACTTCTTCAACGAACTTCTCTAGTTCAATGCGCTCGATCGACATTCTCACTATGAACAAATAAGTTGGGGTAGGTGAACGGATAGCAGGGTAAACAATAGATGGTGAGGTCTGATAGCACAACTCGACACACACAATCACTTCTCTGTTAGCTCAGATAATCACGGGTAGCAAAAAGTGGTCATGACGCATCGTCTAATGGGTTAAATAAGCAAGTGTTGTAACGAATTCCTCCAACGGGTAGGAATGCCTCAATCAATATGAGTCAGTCCGTTGTGGCGCAATATCAACACCCAAAACACGATCTAGTCGCCCATAAATGTGTTTCCTATCTGTTCGGAGCATCATTCTAACGGTCGGGGCGCTTCCAATGGTCATAGAGCTTCGCCAAGGCAAAGTCCCATTCTGCGTAGTTCTTCTATTCCAACGAGGTTCAGAGCCTGCAAGTCTACCTTCTGCGAAGTCTTCTCTGTCACTTCCTGTAGCTTTTCTAGCTTGGCTTTCTTCTTACTGAGCTTCCTTTCCTTCTTTCCTGTGATCTGAGTCTCTGGATTCCTCTTTCCATTCTTATTCTTATCTTCTCCTAGCATGGTAGTTACATGATGCTGATGTGTTCTCAAAGGGTTCGAAGATAATATGCCTCCCCTTACCACTTCCTGGGTGGATATACTTTCTGCTTGCATGAGTAGGTCCTACAAACCTTCTTGCGTTCTTTCAACCTCGATAGCTAATTCTCTTGCGTTCTATTGTTGCGACTCAAGTTGTCGTTCTTCCATCATTCGATCTATTCTTCTAGATATGGAATACCTTAGTTCTTGCTTTTTCTTTTATGTAGCTTCTTCCTCTACTTTCCTTCTGATCTGATCCTTTTCGATCCAAGTCATTCCTAACAAAAGTGGAAAATGGGTGATGTTATTAACAAACCTAATAACTTCAAATTCTTCTTGAGTTGATGTTCCATGGATGATAATAGGTACATTAGTAACTCTTCCACATAGGGTCATCATATTTCCTTTAAACAAGCCTATCCTTCCCAGTGAAGGTACCACAGTAGGATCTCCCAAAAATTTCCAAGTGCTTTCTATCATAATATTCACTTGTGTCTCTTCATCCAAGGCATAGTCTATGTCGAAGTCTCCTATTCTTGTATTTATGCACTGTTTTCCTTCAAGATCTCTGATAAACTGACATCTTTGTGATTATCCATTACTTATTTTAACTATATTAACATAGTCTGATATTTCTATGATTCTTTCTCTTTATGATTCTCTAATATGCTCTTATTCACTTGACTCATGTTCATTTGTTCAACTTTAGCAATCATTCTTGGATAGTCTTCAACTTTATGACCAACTATTTTACAACATAGACGAATAAGACCTGCACCAGGGAATTCCTTAGCAAGATGTCCCAGTCTTATGAAATTATAACATAAGGTCAATCCTCTCTTCCTCTTGTAAGTTCCCCAACTTCTCCCGTAATACGCACTAGGATCACACTGTTGGACCTGCAATTTGCAAAAAATCTTTCTAGGTTCCTGCATCCACGTATTAGTCCAAAAATTCTTTCTTTGCATAAGAATAACATATCTTTCTCTATTTCTATCAAATTTTTTCAGATCAACTCTTCCTTCTAAATGTACCCTAGCTTTCAGGCTAGGAAAGAATCTATCAAACATACCTAGATTCATGATTTCGAAACAAAAACTTCCACTTATCTTACTCTTATCAAATTGTAAAGATTTACCTCTTTCAAGACCTTACCTCTTTTCTTCAGATTGGGTTTCTTTCTTAGCACAAAGCTTCACAATTCAAGTATAATATTGTGCACTACACCAACAGATCTATGCACAAAGCTTCTCTTTTCTTTTACTTAAGTTCCTAGCAATCACAATTTCAAGTTTTGACAATGAAACCATTTGTTGGAACAAGGGTAGACCCAAGGTTCAATGCTTCAACAACGCACCAACAAAACCCTAACTACTAGACCTTTTGGCAACACCTGTGAAGTAGATGCAGTCTCACCTGAGGTAGAGGTAGGGGGTTACAGGACTCAAGCGTCTGTAACCAAGCTGGGACACAGATCTGTGGTTGTAACACTTCACAAAGTATTTAGGAACAACATGCATTAATTCATTATATTTATTCACATCGCAAATCAAGCCCTAAGTACAAATCAACGCAGTAACAATAACAAAATATACATCAAACTTGGCATCAAAAGTTATATCTAACACCTTCAACATAGACAAAGCACTAAACATTCATAGATCTATCTATCATTCATAATAATCAATGCACTAAGAAGATCTACAACATAAATATCATAGCACAAAGCAAACCATCAACACATGATATACGCGGTTCACCCCAGTGTGGGGATATGTCCACCAACTACTTCTTCTTCTATTATTCTACTTCAATCTCTTACATTCATCTGCTCTTGTGCACTAAGCCACAGAGCCAAGCTTCGCACTGGACAGGTGATCTGCACACTAAGCACCAGATCCACCTTCCCAAAATCAGATCAAGGCATAGAGCCAACTCACACAGAGCATTACATATAGAATTAGTTGCACGAAGCAACTCATAGCCACTTGCACTTAGCTACATACACATCAATTGTCTCTTGCACTTAGCCCATCACTATATTGCTTGCACTAAGCACACTTTGCTACTTCTACATTACATTCCTTCCAATATATAATTTTACATCCCTTACAAAAATTCCTAATCATGGTTAAACCCATGGGCCGACATCCCAAAATCCTAATACAAAAACCCTAATGAACCCCTTGCCAGGTCCATAAAATAAGCGAGATCCCGCGATCTCAGCTCCGCCTGGGAGCTCCATCTTCGACTAGCCTGTTGAAGTACAAAAGTGGTCAAACCCGACCAATGTTTCCTCAAAAATTGGTCGAGGGCCAACAAGGGGTGTACACAGGCTATAGTTCATCGGGCAATGTATACGATCCCATGTATGCGAGCAAAGTGAATCCTTCCCATGTATATCGAGACCTATACATGACTGTTAAAACGATAGCCTGTGTACATCTCCATGAACATGTTTTTTAAGAGAAAATAACTCAAACATTGATGTTTCCTTGCATGATGGTGATTTAATGGAGGGAAAGAGAGCATGAGGATGTGGATGTTGCAATAGAAAGAGATCAGAGGTCCCAAACAAGGTTGATCCAAATGTCTATAAATTGCTAGGATCTGGAGACAGAGGCCTTCAATATCGATGGGAAACCATTGATAATTGAGGTGGACGATATCTATTTTATTATAGGTTTTTATCATCGAGGTGAGATGGTAAATCTCAAGGCCCGAGGGGATGGTGGTCTAATAACTATAGAAGAGTACATATTCATGTACTACGTTGCATATACAGGGAAAGGGAGGAGCCAAATCCCTAATAGGGAAATTGAGAAACTAAGACTGAATATTATCGTCTTAGTGTTCACACAGATATCAGAATCGACATCATTACATCAAGCATCGAGGCTGATTATGTTTTATTCTATGCAGTGTTTGAGACCCACAGTTTATGATTGGAGTACCTCACTATTGGTCAACATGAAAATCCAACTCACAGAATGCAAACTTAGGAGGATGAGGAACTTTGGGTTTTCCTCCATTTTATGTAGTTTTTTATTTGAGAGGGTTCCAACCCTTAGTCCGATAGTGGAATTTCTTCCACATGGTCTATGCGATCCAGTCATGACCCGATGGAACGAGGTGATGAGGTTCTTGGGAGGTGGTAGGGTGCCAATGCCCTACGATGACGAGTTATTTCACTAGTGGCGACGACACATTATTTTCATCAACGAATATCCCTATGAGGGGATCGCCTACCAAGGGGATCAAGACATGCCTTTAACACCAGGATCCTCCTTCGGGGAGATCAGTAAGAATTTTAATTTTTATATATTTAATTTTTTCTATTTTTTAATTTGAGAAGTGCAAAACAAAGACACATATTTTTGGTATGGTATCATATACTAGCGTTTTATCTTTCTTATACAGATGTAGGTCCACGATGACTGAATGGATACCCACGACATCAGTGAAGGGGCCAAGGAGAGGATATGGTAGGATGGGATGCAGAGAGAGTGCTTCATAATGTGCATGGAAACCTGTCACGTCTAACACACATGATTCCTATGGTCCAGTTCGAGGATCTGCCTGAGGATATGCACATACAGGTTGTAGGTGTACCCTGTTGGTGGGTTAGACTCTTACGACATCTCAAAAATTTTGTAGAGTTCTATCATGAGACACACACATAGGAACACATGCTTAGATTCCATGTTCATTTGATGTACCAACTATATATGTTTTGAAGACTACAAGTCTAATTTTGTACTATGATACCATATTTTTTGGACTTCATTAATGAAATACAAGAATTTTGGTCTTAGGATTTACTTATGTATCTTACAATGAATGAATGTATGAATGTGTGTTTCCTTTACTTAGTTATGTGACAAATTCCAATCCAAAAAATAATTTTCATATGCATCAGATACTTGATTAGAACTTCTAGGGACATGATTATAAGTAATGAAATCAAAATATCGTTCCAAAAGTTGTACCCAAAGGAATCGTCAGAGTAGCCTAGGATCCCTAACCCGATACCTGTTGTTCAACTAACAAAAAACTAACTGGGAATCTAGTCTAACTTCTAAAGATCAAATACCATGTGAAATTGCATCACACAATAGCTCAATGACGACACTATACTTAGCCACATTTTTCGTCGATGGCTCCAGACAAACGCCTCCTAAAGACACTAGTTTTCCGTTGGGTGAATAGATAAACCAAGCGGCAAAAGCTACGTTCTGAGTATGATGAATGACACCATGTGCGAATCCTAAGAAAACAAATGAATCCATTGACATCTTCTTACCAATGGGAAACTTAATAAGAAAACCAACGACACAATAGGACCAAAGAAAGCAATATACACTAAAGTACAATAGTATACAAATCTCATGCCCGAGATGGAGGGCTCAAGCATAACACTTCTTGAGTTAGATCCCATTTCTAGGCTCCTTCAACATGTTCCCTTAATAATCCTCTAACTCATAGGCTCCTTTTTCTAGGACACATCTCACTATATAAGGACCGTGCCACATGGGGTTGAACTTTCATGCCCCTAGCGGTTCTTTAGCTTGGTCATAAATAAGGACCAAGTCACCCTCAGTGTACTGTCGGGGACAAACATATTTATTGTAATGAATATTAATGTGATGCTTATTCACCTCGATGGCTAGAGTGTAATATCGACGTTTCTCATTGAGTTTCTCTAAGTGTATAAGGAGTTCTTTGAGATCAATCATGTTAGGTAGGATCTCAATTTCTAACTTAAGAGAAGGGATCTCACATTCAATGGGAAGGATTGAGTCCACTCTGTGAACTAACTGGAACGATGAAAATCCCATGGAAATATTTACTGCGGTTTGGTACACCCATATGGCAGGGTAAAGAATCACGTTCCAATTAGATTTACTCTACCTGAATATTTTTTGCAAAATGGATTTGAGAGATTTATTCACGGATTCCACTTGGCCATTTTCCTGGGGGTAATAGGATGACGAATGATCTTGATTGAACCCCAGTTTTGATGCCAACTATGTCATCATCGTGTTCTGGAAGTGACTCCCATGGTCAGTGACAATCTCCTTTAGAATTCCAAGCTGAGCTATAATCTGATTGAATACAAAGTGTGCTTCAATCTCACCGTCAAATTTAACTATAGGCATGGCCTCAACCCATTTAGTAAAATAATCCACAGCCATGATAATGTGATGGTTCCCCCCAACCGAGGCTGGGTTGAAAGCCATGAAATACATCCTCCACTTGGTGAAGGGACACACAATAATGACTGGGTCCAAAGGGATAGGGTGTGAGCGTGTCTTACAAGTGAACACCTGGCAAGGGTGACGCTTCTTGACCACTTCTACACAATCCTTAAAAATCGACGACCAAAAATAACTAGCTGAAAATATCTTTTGGGTTGTCGCAATCCTAGATAAGTGACCACCACATGCCCCACCATGAGAGTCATTGAGTACAAATTCAACTTCTTCGTGAGTCAAACAATGACACAAAATAGAGACCACCCCTCTAAGATACAAAGTATCGTAGAAAATGAGGTAATTTTTGTCTTGATGGCATATACATCGTCAGTCGTCTCACGAAATATGCTGGGGGAGCTTCATAGTTTGAAGATATATTAAAATATCTCCATACCAGGGGTCCGAAGATGAGATAAGGAAAATGTGCTTATCAAAAAATGCATCATCATAAATCGTATCCTCATCCTACCTAGGGAAATCTGACCTTAATTCCGCAAAGACTAGTGACTTCTTAGATTTTGTAGAGACAAAATCGAGATCAAATTCCTACAGAATCAAAATCCATTTATTGTGTTCCCCCCTATGATACGTCTTGTCAGAACATATTGAAATGGATTTACATCGGTGACCATAGTAGTCTTTTGAAGTAGAATATAATGGTGCAAGCTTTGAATTGCGTGCACAAATGCTAAAGCAAGCTTCTCTACATGAGAGTACTTAAGTTCATGACCAATTGTATTTTGACTAAGATAATAGATAACATGATTGTGGAGCTCCTCATCCTCCTGAACGAGAACCATACCAATCGTCCCTTCAGACACGACTATATAAAGCAAGAAATATCTACAATAGTATGTAGGACTAAGTAGAGGTGCCGACACTAGATCTTTCTTAAGGGAATCAAAGGACTCGTGGGCTCACTCATCCCATATGAATGGATTATCATTTTTCAAGAGATGCATGAAACACTTAATGATATTGGCATAGTTGGCTATAAAGTGGCATAGGAAGTTATCTTTCCCCTATAAACGTTGAAGCTGCCCAATACTGTGTGGGGGAGGAAATTGAAGTATTTCCTTTACCTTCATGGGGTCCACCGTGATCCCTTTCTTAGAAACTATGAATCCCAACAGGTGGCCTAATATAACGCAAAAGATGAATTTATGAGGGTTTAACCGAATACGGTAATAGCAACATATTTCAAACACAAGCCGAAGATGAGTCAGATGATCCACTCTCTTGTGAGAGTGAGCAACAAGGTCATCCAAATAAGCATTAACTACATGTTTGAGGTCATGGAAAGGAAAGGTCATAGCCTGCTGAAAAATTGCTCCGACGTTTTTAAGATCGAAAGACATTTTCCAGTATGCAAACATACCCCAAGGACATATAGACTCCGTCTTATGTTGATCCTTGGGTTTAATTTGGATCTGATTGTAGCATGAAAATCCATCCATAAAAGAAAATATTTCACTCTCGACACACTTGTTAATAATCTGATCGATAAATGGTGTAGGGAAATTATCTTAAGGACATCCTTTATTTAGGTCTCTAAAATCCATACACACCCGTATGGTTCCTTTCTTCTTATCCACATGAACAGGGTTGGATACCCATTCAGTCAAGGGAATCGGGTAGATGAATCCAACGTTAAGTAGCTTTTCCACCTTCGCTTTAATGGCAGGGGCCTTCCTAGGATTCATGAATCTAAGTTGTTGTCGAACCAGTTTAGCTTTCTTATAAGTCTTAATTTCATACTCGAAAATTCTAGGGTCGATCCCTGACATTTCTTCATAAGACAAAGAAAATACGTCTTGAAATTACTTAAACAGATCAATGCAAATATGAATTTCTTCAGGAAAAAAATCCACACCGATATAAATGTTCTCAACCTTGCTAGGGGTTCAAGAGATGTCGATCGCAATGGTAGGAGATATATTTTCCATGTTCCCTTCGACATATATGTCATGCTTTTTTAACGAGACCATAGGGTGACCAACAATCTCACTCATGACATATTTAAACTCATCTTGTTCGATCCTATCAAGCTTTGGGAGAAAGTAAGATCTACGGTGAATGTCCTCCCAAGGCCTATCAAGACCAATCATGGCCTCTATTATTGCTTTGTCCGAAGGAAAAGTACCATCAATGAAATCATGCGAAACTAGATGAGCCGGCAATCGATATGGGATCGAAAATAAGATCAATCTCTTCCATCCACGATAAGGGAGGATCTGGGTCTAGAGTGGCTTCCTGGACAAAATGATATGCAATTTTAACTGTAGATAACAACATTTCCATTCCGATGTGCGATTGAAATTAACAAGACATAGTCAAAGAAGGTAACATCCATGGGTCATCGAAATATGAAGTGTGAAATGAGACAAAACTCAATGATGATGAGGACTCACTGGAAATGGCGTTAATGTATGATATTGGTGTCGAGAAATGAAAGGTTCCTATCAAAGAAGGATACATTCTGACACTAATGTTCTCAATTTCCTTCTTAGAATTATCGATGATGGGGAATGAGGGTTCCACTAATGCAGAGGAGTTAGAGCATGAGAAAGACAACTGGTCGATATTCACAATCTTACCTTCATGAGGAAAGCATAAAAACTGAAATACTGACAACATGACAACTGACATAGCGCAAATCCAATTATTCCCTAGTAAAAGGTCATAGTCAAGGGGTGCATCAAGAACCTCAACCTTGATCTCCATGGTTTTACCTCCTAACTGAACTTGAAAAGTGGGGAGGATGTCGTGGGATCTGAATGAATGTCCATTAGATGTGGTCAACATGGTCATGGAGTAAGAAAGTTGGGGAGAACCAATGTATTTCCAACAATATAAAGACATCACAGATGT
>ML838747.1:56787-86477 GCA_009831015.1 Picea engelmannii
CTTAGGAATTATCCTTGTCTCTATTCCTCATATAGGAACCAAATCTATTTTGTATGTACCTCTAGTTCTGCAAAATGTGCATGCAACAATTGTTGTTAGAATTATGCATATTGTAGAATATTTTGTTAATTAGCTTACAGGTCATTCTTCAACTGAATTTATGAGTGTGGATGCATTGAAATCATATTTTTATTTTTTAAATACATTGTATTCTAATTTATATTTCCAATGACTGTACACATGCCTCATTCTGAGTTCTGAGCTAAAAATTAAAACTTTCTAAACTTTGACATATGTACTCATTTGTGACCTATTTTTTACTGATGCAATTTATTTGAGAGACCATTTTCTACCACCCATAGAAGAAAGTCCATTAGGAATCAAAAATATATATATATCAAGTGCACACTTTAGGATTTAGAATTAGACGCTCAAGCCGAATTCTATATAAATCTGGAATTGATGACTTTACACTTTTACATTTCCTACAAACTTGGAACTATTAGCCAAAACTGGTTATCTCCCAAACGGAACAAAATTGGGTAAAACTCCCTCAAGAAAAATTTGTTTGAATTGATGAGTAAGTAAAATGTCAACTAAGTAATTTTTTCTAGATTGGTGATCTAGGGTCCCTTTTCCTCTAAAGATTTCGAAAATCCACAAAACGTATCCAGGAAAAGTGGATTTTTCCCTATTTTTTCACCTCCACTCCAAACCCTTTTGAATTGTGTCAAAATATAAATTGAGTATCTTCATGATTTCTTTGAGCTATCTATAAAAACTTCACCTTAATATGGGTCTCGGTCACTGAGCATAACCCTAATCTTCAAAACCCATTAATCCATGGTTTTCGGGAAATGGAAGCAGAATTATCCAGTGACCCTCGTTGGCACTCTTGTAACCCTTATTACTGTGGACATGCCCCTTAAATTTCATCTAAATTGAAGTTAAAATTCTCCTGTTATGACCAAAACAAGTTTTTGGCTCCAGACTTATTTGTAAACTTTTATATTTTCTCATTCCCTTTCATCTTTCTCTTCTTCTCTCTTTCTTTTATTTCTATTCTCTTCTCTCTTTCTCTTCTTTTCTTCTTTCCTCTCTGGCGAACTCAAAATTTTACATTCAACGAACTCAAAATTTTTGTCTTTCTGCAAACTCAAAAAATCTTCTCCATCATAGAGCTACAAATATGTACTTCGACAACCTCCAAAAATATATCTTCGGCGAACTCAAATTTTGTCCTCGACAAGCTCCAAATTTGTTCTTTCGGTCGACTAAGGAATTGGCTCTTTCGATGGACTTCAAAATTGTCTTTCAGAAACCTTCAAGATGGACTTCATCATACTACAAAATGCACTTTGACGAACCTCAAAATGCAACTCAAACTTTTTCCTTCAGTGGACTTCTTCAACTCAACGTCACCGAACTTTTTCCACTTATTTTTGGCGGTCAAAACACACTTATTTTCGGTGATCAAATAAACTTGGGTTTTCGACAACAAATTTTCTTCATCAGCAAACCAACATTTTTCCACTTCACATAATTTCACCGAACTCTAAATTCCTTCTTCGGCAAACTGAGAAATTTGTGACTTTGGTGAGTTGAAGAATTTGTGATCACGATAAACTTAGAAATTGTTGCATCAATGAACTTATTTAACATAGAATTTTTTTTCCAAAACCATGATGAATCTGGACCATTGATCTCAAGATCAAAGTGATCTTAGTCGTCGATTTCATTAAGCTTCATGGCTGCCATCAAAATAAAAAAATTCAACCTCCCAGGTCGATTTTTAACTTTGCAACTTGCAAATCGATGCAATTAATCATCTCTTCTACCATTCTAAGTGCAAATTCAACCTAAATTTGCTCAAAATTTGGGGATTTCACTCAGATTTTACCATTCTCCCCAAATTTAATGTAGAAAAAATATGCAACCACAAATTTATCAAATTTGCATTGATATTTGACCCATACAGGTCCAGTGTTGAACCAAAAGCTTTGATACCACTTTGTAATGTACCCAGCTTCCCAGTTGAGTCCCCTTACTACTAAAAATGACCTTGTGAAAATCGGATACCAGTTTTAAATGTGGAAAAATGCACAGCATGACATTCAAGCTCATGCAACGGTCCATAACAATGAAAAACGTGAATGCAATTAATTTAAACATGCATAGAAACAATTAAACATATACAACAACATTCAATCAAATGAAACACAGAAGCAAATGCGTCATTTACCCACAAAAGACAACAATAAAATAAGCTAAGATGCAAAGTGACATGCACAACAATTTATCTCAACATTTAACATAAGTAAACATAGAAGATAAAAAAAACTTATCTTAATAACAAATATGCAACCCACTACAAAGGATGGACATTCCTCTCAACCATAGACTTGTTGCTCCAATTCTCAACACTAAGTCACCCCCGAGCTGGGGTTATTAATCCGCAAGAGACAGTGGTTCCTAAGGATGTCCATTGTCCCCTATAGGAAAACTAATTTCTATATCCATTCCAATCCACCATCTCTCTTTCCCCTCAACCTAAACAACCCAAGTAATGGGATCCCCTTCTTTTACATGCAATCCCTCGGACTATCCTAATTCTCTCCAAGGTTCAAGCACAAGTTGGACAGGAAATATCTCTACTGAAGACTCCAAGAATCTATAGCAGCAATAGGATTTCTCACAATAGCAAATTACTTGCTCTCTTGACAATTTATTGAACACAAAATTACTCATAGGCCTACGGCCTATCTCTCTATGAAATTAAAACTCCAGCAAGTTGTTATCTATGCCCACTATGGTTGCCTTCAAGATTCAACACTCGGAACTCTCTTGTTGTCCAAAAATATGCATGTAAAAATTGTTCTCTTTTCCCGTATGAATTTCATTTTCTTCCATGCATGTTGACTCTCCCAATTCCTAGGGTTTATTGTACTCAAGCCCATGCTCTCAATAAATCAGTGAGGTAACTTTACACACCCACCCTCTTACATGTATTCAATGAATGGCTTTGGTAACACTCAAACATAAAATAGAATGTTCATACAAAATAATGATTTTAGAAAGGTGGTTTGGCTTTAATAGGCATGGGTAATCCCGCCCCATGGATACCCTCTCTCATGGAATCTTAGCCCCCATGTCTCCATCCATGTTCGTCTGCAATCGGTGAATCATACATTTTATTTATTATTTTCAATATAAATCTTTTACATAATAGCATTTGGCCCATGGTCATACATCATATTTACTTTATACATTGTTGGTTTGGAGATTAAAAATGAGGATGTTACAATTTGCATCCAATGGGTTTCTTTTTTGGAGGATAATCAACACATTTCTGGGTGCCTCATTAATTCATATTTATCATCCATAGATTTTTTCCATTCCTCGTGTTCTATTACATCTTTAAAAGTGAAGGCTCGGTAGAATCATTAACCATTAAGACAAAATCTTCTTGATTTCTGGTGGAACTTCTTATACTTGTTTTGTTTTGTTCATTTGACCTTACATCCTTTAAAATTTGAGTGGCCCTCTTAGGAATTTTATGCCCATCCTAATTTGAAGTTTATTCTTTTGAATTTTCATGTGAAGAACTATTTTGTAAAGAATTTTCTAATTATTTAGCATCCCTGTTTTTTGTTGAAATCCAATCCATTTCAAACCAACATTACTTACTTGTTTTATATTTCATCTTTTTCCCCTTTATCCGCTTTATGTTCCAACTGGCCAAGAAGCTTTGCATTCTCAACAAATTTTGTACTTTTTGTTTCATCAAAGATAGCATTCCAACTCACAACAAACTTACCATTATATAAGAATCAATGTCCCTTCTTCTCATCAGAATATCCAATCAACATACACTTCAAACTATGATAGTCTAGCTTAGTCCTCTTTTCTTTAAGAGTTAAGAGATAAAGCATAACATACTCAACCAAAAACATGAATATGCTTAACTTTTGGTTTAAAACCATGCTAAGCTTCAAATAGTGTGATGTCATCCAAGGAAGCCATGGGAGATTTTTTAAATAAATTGCAGTATGAATTGTTTTATCCCAATAGGAAGAATTTAACCCTTTAAATTTCAACATAGATCTCACGATACCCATCAAAGTTCTATTCACTCTTTCTATCACTCCATTTTTCTATGCAGTATAGGAATTAATAAATTGTCTCTTGATTCCTTTATCCTTACAATAATTTTGAAATTCATTTGAAGTGAATCCCTCTCCATTATTTTTACTCAAGTGGCAATTTTTCCCTTCATTGATTTTCAACCAAGTGATGAAAAATCTTGATTTGAGTCTAATGTCTTTGATTTTTCTTTCAATAAATATACCCATGTCATTTGACTAAAATCATCAACGAAAAGTAGGAAATACTTACATCCTCCAAAAGAAGTTTCTAAAGGTCCACAAATGTTATTGTGGAAATGTTTGTTTTCTCACCATGATCTAGTGGGGAATGCTCCTCGATTATGTTTTCCATAAATACAAGATTCACATCTTGTGTTTTCCTTTTTAAAGGTTGGAATCCCTCTTATCATTCCTTGTTTTTAAAGTTGGGAGAAAGACTTTCAAAGCTCAAATGTCCATATCGAACATGGCATAATCTATTGGGTGAAATTCTAGAATTGGAAACCACACCTACAAAATCCTTCTTTCTAGGAATGACTCTCCCTTTCCCACTTAGAATTTTTCCATCTTCATACCCTACCATTATTGTTTTGAAATTTCCTTTTGTTGAGATGATTTTAACCAATCTATTTTCCATGATAATTTGATGCCTTGCTTGTTGGATTAACACTAAAGATAACAATTTTTTTGTTGAATGTTGGTACATACCAAACATTAGAAATCGTTCTCTCCAACCCCTTGGAGAAAAACCTTTACAAAAACTTTTCCTTGTGGTTTATGTGTCGTGTCATTGGCCAAAAATATTGAATTGAATTGGCATTTACAAAAAGACCAGAAGAAATCACATCTAAATGTCATATGTTGTGTTGAACCTATATCCATTATCCATACATCTTCATATTCACTTCGAAATGAATAGTTAAAGACAGCTAAATCTGTTAACTCTAATCTTTGAAGAGACGTGGTACATACTCAAAATTATTTTGATGATCATCCACACCTTCAACATTTGCATACTATGTTGAAGTTGATTTTTTCTTGAAATCAGGTAACTTATCATTAGGAGTTCTACAATTTGGTGCATGATGTCCAACTCTATTACATCTTCTACATGTGATTTGACTCATGTCCTACCTCTTCTAGATTGATGATTACGATTTGCATGTCTTTCTGATTGAATTTGTCTAAAATTGTTTGAACCATGTTGATTGAAATCATTTTTTCCTCTTTTTTTGCTACGAGATCGGCCATGTCCTCAATGAGAAGAGTGATTTTAATTTCCACAAAAAAATATAGGATTAATGGGAGAACAT
Source organism: Picea engelmannii (assembly GCA_009831015.1). NCBI lineage: Eukaryota > Viridiplantae > Streptophyta > Pinopsida > Pinales > Pinaceae > Picea > Picea engelmannii. The sequence continues at coordinate 62,246 of ML838747.1, forward strand.
CTTCATCTTAAACTTGTAGTTCATGTCTTGCTTGAGCTTGAACTTGTATAAACAACATCTTCTCTTGATTGTTTCTTTTTTCCGAAATGTTTTATCATGTTGAGCAATAATTCACTCAACTTATAAAATGTAGTTTTCTCCAACTTATCAGTCAATTGTAGAGTTTCTAGAAAATGTTTATATGAGGATGGAAACCCTACAATCAATACGGTCTCCATCAAACTATCTTTCATTGTAGGAAATTCTACCTTAGGTATTTTTTTCATGATGATCTTTAATATAGAAATTTATTCTAGCACATCACCCCCATCACTCATTTTTTGTTGAAGCAATTTTAATTGTAGATCAACCATTTTTATTTCATGTTGTGTGTTAAACAAATCTTTCAATATATTCTAGACAAACCATGCATCAAGAACTTTCTCAACAATTTGAATGTACATTTCTTCATTCATTAAAGTTTTTAATAGTGCCCAACCTTATTCATTTTTCAATTCCCATTTAGTCAATGGAGCAACCTAAATTGGTTTAGTGGGTTTTTTTATCTATCTCCACTACATATGTATTTCCATAATTCATTATATTTGAGTGTCTTTTCCATATATTGACTCCATGTTTTATAATTTTTTAAGCCTTCCAATTTATATGATTCTGAAAATAGATTTACAAACTCATAATTTTTTTATGACAAGTGTTTATCATTATTACTCCAAAATTTTACCTTGAAAGAATTTTATGTGAAGGTTTGCAACATTTACCCCAAATTTGAGGCAATCATCAAATGCACCAAAAAGAATGTGTGCACCAATTATGCCAATGAGTCAATCATCAAATGCACACGACATAAGAGACACCATAAGCTCCACATTACACACTTCACTCTTCACTCAAAAAAGAAAAAACAATATAGACTTAGCCTTGACCCACTTATAGTCTGATCAAAAAAATAATGATTAAGCCTTGAAGTTAACTCCAATCATTTGATGCACACTTCCACCTATCAAGTAATTTTTTATGATGAATTTCTTTTTAAAACTACCCTTTACATCATGTTTATATTTAGTATTTTCTTTTTAAAACTACCCATAAAATATTTTACTTTTTAATAGGGCATCCTAAAAGTCTACTTTCAAAACCTCTTAATATGCTTTATAAATGCAAGTCAAAGAGTGATGCCTTCAAAACTTCTCCATATGATTGTCTTTTTATGCTATTGTCAAAGAGTGATGCCTTCAAAACTTGTGCATATGATTGTTTTTTATTGATATTCCAAAAATGAGAAGTGATATGTTCAAACTATGTATGATTGCTAATATTTTCTCCTTTTTCATTATCCAATTAACAACTACATTGTTGTGTTCTATCATTGTATACAGGTTTTTTTCAAAAAATAATTTGAAAGATGATCTAAGAGAAATACATCTTGTTTTGGTATCTGATTAATTTTGTTTAAAATTTTAAAAAAATTATTAGATTTGTAGATTTGAATAATTAAATTTATGTAATTTCAATGTTTCAATATTTTTGAACATGTTTACAATTTCAAATTTATATGATCAAATTTCAAAAAAATATCGATGAAACTTGAAACGTTTAAACAACGCCCATCAATCTCAAATCCAAATCCAGCTCCACCACCAATCGTGTTGATTGAAGAGATGGAATACTTGAAAACCGATGCAGTTGTCGGCCAGCAAGCTCCAAATACAGTCCAGGCAGAGGGCACTTGGATAGCTGAGAGGAACGTGCAGATCAGTGATGAGGCAAAGAGGGACGGATTTGACTTGTAGTGGACTCTAATGGAAAGCACTGGTTGCAGATTGCTCTCTACGCTCAAATGAAACATACGCACTGCCCAAATCGAATTTTCGAATTTGAAATCCAGTGAGGCAAATTGCATTAGAGGCAGATCAATGTGGCAGGTTGATGTAATAGATCACTATGTATATGGCTGCCGCGGGAAGAGGAATATATTAAAATCGTGAGAGGAACAGAGATACCAGTTGAGCGTTTGAAGATTGATGATGGCTGACTTTGATCCCCAACAGTGATTCACTTTGAAGATTCTTTGATTGATTGAAGATTGCTTGAACGTTGGACTATGACCTGTTGAAGAGATAGATGTGGGAGATCAGAGATTACTGTGGGAGATTGGATCATTTGGATTAATCAGTCTTGTTTTTAATACATATTTTGAATTGATTCTTCACATGTTCAAATTTAGAGGAGTAGGGTATATATACTTACTTAAATTTTAGTAGTCAAATAACTGTCATTTTTTATTTAGGTAATGTACATGTAAATTAAGGCATAGATCTCTAGAAGGATGCATGTTTGCATATTTTATATCATTTTTGAGGCAATCTGTGAAATTCATTATTTCATGTTTATAAAGAACAAGGGAAGGGCATAGGTTTAAGGCTTTTAACAATGATTAACTTAATAATAATTATGTGATTCACGACAAACATGTGAGTTTCCATTATAACTTTTTGCACTATGTGTTTGTCAACTTGAGCATTACTAGATAATAGTTTTGAGTGGATATTAGGTTTTAGCTATCTAGGGTTTAGGAATTTTTTTAGTGCAAACTTTTCTTAGAGTGGTTTAGAAAATATAACAAAAGGGAAGGATTTTGGGGCAACACTTATCTCACTAGCAACAACTATTATCAACACATGTGCATACTCCACCCAATGATTAGTTTTGATTTTACTAAATTTAAGATGGACACATTTTGGGGTTGGCCAACATTTATGCATTAAATGGCAGTGTAGAAAGGATGACTCTCTAGAGGTGGATGGGTGATAACTTACCTAAAGAGCACTAGTTGATGTATGGGGATTTTAACATAGACAACAACAAAAAGGAATTCAGCATACTAGGATGAATGTGGGGGGTGTAATTACCCTAGAAAGATTTAAAAGGCATGTTGGTTTGTAGGACCCTAACAAGTTCATGGAGAATGATTTATCTTTACTTTAGTACTCTTATCAAATTTTTGTAGAGTTACTATAAGAGTTTTGAAAATGTTGGACATAAGGATGTTGTCTTCAAGATGCACATCCACAAGAATTCAGCATACTAGGATTGGGTGTCAAATCCCAATTGTGATGAAAAACATCACAAAGTAGTTAAAGATGAGATTGAAGACCTCAATCAAAAACTTTAATTCTCACCTTATGATGAGGAGTTGTGAGCTTCGACTACCAAACTCATGCACTTACTTATTGTGGATAAAATAAGGTGTTCTAGAGGAGCTCAATGTTGTTGTCTGCATTGCCTAAAGTTTAGGGATAGGCCAACTAAGGGTTTTTTCAAAGTGTTGGGTGCCAAATAGGGCTTTGAAAAGATGGGAGGTAACATCATGAAGACAAGAGATTGAAAAGGAGTTTGTATCTCATTCTTGATGAATTGTCATGATGAAGATATCTAATAGTAAATCCCCAAGTCTCGATGGATTCCCATGTGAATTTTACAAAGCAACATGGGATATCATTGGTGTTTACTCACTCCAAGTATATAAGAAAACCCTATAGAAGCAATGGTTGAGAGAGCACATCAATAATGGTTTAATTCACTTCAACTATAAACCTAGTGATCATACACTAATATCAAGATGGATCCCTATAACTTTTATTAATATGTGTCATACAAGATATTGGCCAAGGCCATGACAAAGAGAATTAAGCACATTCTCTCAATTTGTATTCAAACTGGACAAACATGATTTATTTGCAGTCATCATCTTGGATAAATGGAGTGGGAAAGGGCTTGGGGTTGGATGTCATATTTATCAACTTGGATTTTGAAAAGGCCTATGACACAATGGAGTGGTCTTTCATTGATGCCATGCTCAAAGTCTTGGGATTTATACAATGCTTTGGATTGACCATGGGCACATTATTTTTAAAAGCCTCAACTTTGTATCCATTATCCAAGATAAATATGAGAAAATTAGGTTCTTCAAATAGATTAGGAAAGGATTCCCCCTTGCCTCATATTGGTATGTAATTAATGTTAAATCCCTTTACTATTGTATTCATCATAGAATGGCCCAAGGTTTGATTAAAGGAATTCCATTGTTAGGTCTTGATGTTGTTCATATGGCTAATGGCCACTTTGTGGATAACATTCTTGAAAAAAACGATCAGTGGATAACACTTTAGATTTTGTCCATTTTTTTTGTGAAGCTTCGACATGAATAATTCAAAAGTAGAGATCATAATGTTTCAAGGAGAGCCAAGGGGACATGTTCAAATTGCTACTGGACCAAGGATGGTCTTGGATCCAACTATGACAAATTTCATTTTTTTAGGGAATCTCCCCTTTACCTTCTAGATCTCTCATAAGGTATTATGAGATAAAGTGATCCCATGGATTGAAAAAAAAATTGACATGTGGATGTTAAAGCCTCTATCCTTTGTTTCCAAATTTTATATTTCCACCTAGAAGGAATTGGTAGCTTATACATATTTATTACTCATGATGGGTTCTTTCTCTTAGGGCCTATCAAAAGTTAGAGAGGTTCCTTAGAAACTTCTTATGGGCCAATGTTGAAGGCCATTAGAGTTTTCACATGGTGGACGCTCTTATATCAGGTTTGTTATTCAATGAACTTACTTTGTGGTGGTCACTCACATTGTGCTTCAACAATAGACCTCTAGATGAGACACTCTAGTTTTCCACTAAGCTCGTGTTCAAGCATGGCATCCAAAGGATTTTTATTTGGTTGAATTCCAAGTTAGAGTTTGGATACCTTATCCAATGCTAAACACATAGTTCAAACTCTCTAACCCAAACATATTGATCTTGGAAATAGTGAAAAGATGTGTTCCTGAGAACCTCTCCTGATCAAAATAGGTTTGCAATCCCTAGTGAGTTGGTGGAGAGATTAGTATTGGAATCATTATAAGGCCTTAAATAAATACAATATCATGTATGTCTATCGATCACTACATTGAAGCTAGATATTGCTATCATACTCAACAAATATGGAGACTAAAATCCAAGCAAAGACGCAATTTTTCACAATCAAACTATTTGGAAGCCCTCCATTGAACCCAAAAAGGTGATATTCCCATGGTCTTTGATGATGGGTGGCTTGGGCTTGGGCCATAGATTGCAACATATGGGAATCTCTTAGCCTAAATGTTTAGTTTGTGGCCAAAATGTAACAATCAAGCACATTTTTTGGTTTTTGTGATTTTTTTCAATCAAGTTGTTATTGGTTTTGTCACTTGAGTAGTTAATATCTCTCCTCCCATATCACATGGAAATCTTCATTGTTAGGTGAGATTATTCCATGGGCCACTGAATTTTGAGCAATGTGGCATCTTCTTAAAATATAAATTTTATATTTCATTTGGAAAAATAAGGAATCGATGTCTATTCAAAAATCTCAAGAGTGTAACTTAAAGGATTTTGTAGGAAGACATATTGTCAATAATTCTTCTGGTTTTTCATTGCTTGACAATTTTTTAGTCTTAAAAGTGTAGCTTTGAGGATGAGAACTCGTGATGGAGTGAAAAATCAAAAGAAGTATTGACAATCTTAAAAGTGATCAAAGATCCACCTAATATGATAGAGCACTAATTTGTGCTAATTTGCACCTACATATTTATGTTCAATTTAGGAAAATTTTCGATGGAAGTGGAACATATTCACATTTTTATTAATTATTAGGGTGAGGTACCTAGTAATATGAGTAAGGATCCCCTTGATAAGTTTGCACAATCTCATAAATCTTATTTCACGTGGCATTGTGTGAGAAGAGTTGTATGGGAGTACTGACAAAGGTACCAAAAATTAGTCTCCTCCACCCCACCTTCAAGACGACAAGTTATGAGCTCTAAAACTTGTCATTCTTGAGGAAAAGAAGCCTCATGATTTTGAGCATCAAATGATGTATGGGGTGTCATTATTATTGATCTAGTGTCTATTTTGTATGCTAATGTAACCTTAGGGAACTTTTTATTTTCACATTGCTAGTGCTCTAGTTGATATAAGGTTTTGGACTATATGCTCACATGGTTTCTTAAAGAAACCCCCATTTTTATAAAAATTTATTGTACATATTTTGATCATATTAATAGTTACAGGAACCATTTAGAAAAAAAAACTATTACTATTACTATTGATAGACAAATAATTTTTCTTTTGAAAGTAAATAATATTAATATTTATGGTAGCTTGAAACTATGAACTAGAATGGATTGCTCTTCACAGCCCTTTCTTGGTTCAACCATGTGGCCTCTTTTCAATCAAGCAAGGGAGGCAATCTATAGAAGAATAACCTTTCTTCTAGCCTCGTCCAAGGGCAATGATGATAGTTAGGGTACTTCTAGAAAAGTTATCTACCAACACTTATGGAAGTGCCTCTTTGTTGTTGCCATAGTGGACTATGTAGTTAATGTTCTATTGGATCCTTCTCATTGTTCATTTCATTAAAGGTATCTTCCCATCGAAAAAGGCCAAGCTCCTTGACACCCAAATTGTATTAAAAACATTGTAATTTCCAATTACATTTCCTAGGTGGTGCAATAGAGAAACTCCCCTAAATTATATCATCACTCATTTAAATTCTCTATTAGGCCATCTTAATCAAAACAATCCAAGTTCCTATAAAACACTTCCATATCGTTGATAGCTCCAAAAGATGTGGTAGAAATCATGTATTCACCACGATCAACACATAAAAAAAAGGCTCTCATTGACTCAAGTTCCTCGTACTTTTTATTGAAACAAGAGCCTTATGGTTCAATTTCCAAATCAAAACATTTTCTTTGGGTAGTGCATATTACTACCATACCCACATGTCCAAAAATTGAGATCTTGGTTTTTGTTTTTGGTTGTTATTCCGTAACTCATACAGTCCTTCGTATAACTCATTTGTTGAAAATAATGTATGTCAGAAGGATTCATTTTAAGCATATCTCTAATATCATTGATGATATTTGGTAAAGGTTGATGTGTTATATAATGTGGTTGATGATCTTCAGTAATGCCAATTCCAGGTTAGGTAATGTCGCTAATGATCTACTGATCAATGAGTAGGTATTTTGTACCATGTGGAATGGTAGGTCAATTAATATTTTTAAAATTCGTACTTAATCATCATGGAAAAATACATCATTTATTAACTTTTAGAAATTTGTACTCGATCATGTTTAAAAGATGGAAATTAACAAAGGAGACCGTAGACATGTGGCATGGAATTATTGAAGGAGAAAAATAAAATCAAACTTGTTTGTGGGGAAGGAGATTTCATTAACTCCTACTCTAACAATTAGTCTTCTTTTAAATTGAAAGATATATGCGAGAATTAACTCATTTACAACCTTGTCAAAAATATAAGTGACTCACTAGTTAATCTTTTCCTAGATTAAATTAGTCATTTTCTTAAACTAGCTTTGTTTCCTTGAAAACTAATTTTAGATAATCCAATGCTTGTAATATAGTGGTAAAAGGTTGTGGCCCCTAGACTATTTAATTAACTAAAAACCTCTCTTGGGTTGTAAAACAAATTAGGCATTAGAATTGTTCACCCTTTTTTTCAACTCCCAATGTTTTACTACGGCATCTACTAGTTATGGATCAATGAAATATTATTTAAAATCCTTCCCTTCAAAACACTTCACTACCACAATTTTCTTTATCAATTCATAAGAGTTAAATAAATACCAAAACCTTTTGGCTCCAACAACAATAAGCATCTAGATGGAATGGACCCTTGATTCCAAGTACTCCACGTTCATCGAGGTGATACATTGTATTCCATACCACCTATGTGTGACATCTTCTTAGACCCCTTTAAAGGTAGTTTGAAACAAATTTTATTAGCCTTATAAACACTACTACAAGGGAATAGATCATATGACAAATGTAAGTTGGAATGGACCCTTGATTCCAAGTACTCCACGTTCATCGAGGTGATACATTGTGTTCCATACCACCTATGTGTGACATCTTCTTAGACCCCTTTAAAGGTAGTTTGAAACAAATTTTATTAGCCTTATAAACACTACTACAAGGGAACAAGGGAATAGATCATATGAAAAATGTAAGTTGGAAGTTGGTCCAACTATAATTTAAAATTGCCACCCTCCCTTCTAAATTAAGCAATAAACACTACAACAAGGGAATAGATCATATGAAAAATGTAAGTTGGAAGTTGGTCCAACTATAATTTAAAATTCCCACCCTCCCTTCTAAATTAAGCAAACTAAAGGGTCAAACATATAACTTCCACTTTATCTTTTGGAAGAAGCACTACGGATTTTCAATTTTGGAAGTCAACTTTTAATAGGATCCCAAAGTACCTTAGAACTCCATATAGTCTATGACTACAACATGAGGTTTGTAGTGATTGAGTGAGTAGAGTCCATTGGGTTTTAACAAAAAGTTGCTAGATTTTTACGCATATTAACTTTTATAATGATTTCTAGCATTTCTTATGTTATATTCAAATTTGTATAATCACAAGAACGCCAAGGTTAACACATTGCATAGGTAGATTCATAATGGGTAATGTGAATAACAAAATATTTCATGAAATGGTTTGTTTGTTTGATCATATTAAGGGTTAAAGATACTTTATAACACATTTATTGTATATAAAAAATAGGGTTTTTTATTAAATTACATATTCAAACTCTTCTCACTATAAAATAACCAAGATTGTGAAATTTAGTCAATGTTGGTCCATCTCAAAGTTTGTCCAATATAGTTGGTAATAATATCGGTTAAAACTAGTTGTAATAATATCAGGTAAAAATAGTTTTACGAGCATGCCTTGAATAATGATAATAAGAAATATTATAGGCATTTTAGATCTAATAAAATAAAAATATGTTGGTATAAAAACATTAACTAATGGAGATTATATGATTTAGTATTATCAATCCTTAGGCTTGGAATTTGACTATTAATTGTAACATTCCAACATATCCACAAGAACTCATAGAATACTAAATATGTTAAATGTAAATAAGAAGTAGACCTTCAATTACAAGAATGTTGATGTGTTTCACAACTCCTTCAAATAAAGAGGAGAATATCTCCAAATAATTGAAAATGTTTTAAATTTCAAATAATCATAATTGTCTTTGTGTAATGAAAACATATCACAATCTTTGCATTTTTTAAATATATTCTTAAACATTACTTATGTAGGCCAATTCTTGGCCAACTTAATTTTATTGACACAATCGGTCCCTAGTATTAGCTATAGGGATCACATTACTTTTCCTTCCTTGAGATTATTTGTCCCTAAAGCATAAGATGTGGCCCATTTTTAAGATCTCTATATGTTTGAACTAAATTGTTGTCACTCTTGATTGATCCATTCATGGGGAATGTTTGTAGGCATTGACTATTGATAATTTGTCTTTGATTCTTTAAATGTTGATAACCATGTTGTTTTTCTATGTGCCCATAGTTCTACCATCTTCTAAATTGTTGGAAATGAAAGTGTTTATATATGTAAATTTGTTTTGATTGATACCTTCAAATTCTAGATTTTTCATACAAACACTTCATTTTTCATAAGTTGGTCCATATATATCAAAGTGCAACATGTAATTTGTTTACCTATATGCATCCACAATTTTATTCAATCAATGGATGTCAATGACAAATTGATGATTCAATTGTGAAGGTGAGAAAAATGTTGGCACAACAAAGTTGAAATTGTTGACAATAGTCATGAAATTAAGTCATCAAATCAATCAATAGACCTGTGTCGTTAATGTGACACTTCTTTGGTAATGAATCGTGCAAGGAACTCAACAACAAAGTTTAGCAATGCACTGTAATGTAGTTCAACATGATGTTAATCTAGGATTTTAGGCAATCTGATAAAGAATTTTCAAGACCAACAATGATGATTGTACATGACACTATATGTTATAGTGTAGTCATCCACTAGAACAATGGTTGTTCAAAAGTAAGATCATTTCATATCTACAAATTATTGTTACAAATTTGAAAATGTGAAGAAATATGTTTATCAACATCACTTTCACTCATGAACCTTGTAATTTGGTAATTTGTGGTAGACATATAGTCCAATATAATTCAACCAAATTTATTCAAGAGGTTAACACACAACAAATTTGAATAAGACATGTTTATAACCATTATATCATTTTATATGCCTAAATTTCTATATGACATGCCTATGTCAACCATAATCTCTAAATGTTCATACAACATGCCTATGAGGTTAACACACAACAATGAATAAGACATGTTTATATCCACTACCACCTTCTATATTCCTAAATGTTGATACAACATGCCTATGTCAACCCTAATCTCTAAATGTTTATACAACATGCCTATGTCAACAATAATCTCTAAATGTCTATATATTTATACATGTAAGATTATTTATATCACTATGACTTGGGTCACTCCCTTGCTAATTAGATCATACTTCAATCTTATGTGCTAGTAGGGGTTTTGGTTAATTTAGGAACCTCTATTGGATCCCCAAATTCCCCTAATCCATTAAGACATGATCTTTAATGTCTTTACTTGGTCAAACTTTCCTTTACATGAAGTGGTTTTGGCATGCATTGTAAAATACTAGTTTTTTGTTTATCCTATGCCTGTAACCTACGATTTTCACTTTCATTTGGTACAAAGTGTTATTTTTCTAGGAGTTATATTGTATGGATTTCACACTTAGTCATTAACATACACCAACCCTTATTAGATACCAGGGCATGTGACATATTTCCAAGGCACTTACATGTGCCCAATGCTTGTTGATTACATTAGGCCTCCCACCATCCATGACAATTTATTTGTGATGGTTATCCTTCCTTAAGTAGACACTTACCAGGTCTAGACACATGGATGTGGTTTCCCTCTTTTCCAATGTCTAGTGCCTAGGTGAGGTCCCTATCCCTTAGTCTAGATAATTATTTTTCTCTATAGGTTTTTGGGTTCTTCCCTTCGATATGTTCCTGCTAATTGGATCAATGACAACTTTTTGTGTCGATTTGAGTAGAGGTGTTGCAAATTGCCTACTCACAATCAAGGATGAGACATGGAGTCTCCAATCCCTTAGTTAGTTAGAGATTCTTTTGGAAGGTATTTAACATTCTCATATCCATTTGAGGAGTTACACAAGTGGTTACCTAATCAAATTTGATCACCCCCTTTATTGGTTTTTCTATTACACCTAATTCGCAGGTCATATGAATTGATATGTGGTAGTCTCTCATGTACGAGCCTAAATTATGCTTGAAATAGAGATCATGTTTCTAGTGAAAATACCACATCACCTGGTAAACCAACATAATGAGGACCATATCCATAATGTATGGATTCTTATCAACAATAAGTTGATGTTTCCTTGATGCTCTATGTCATTTCATTGTCAATAAGTAATGTATTTTCGTCTCGTTTTAGATTTCAACTCTTACTATCTAAGGTGTTAGTTGATCCGGATTTATGAGTAGAACGAAATGAAAACACAAATTTATAATATTAACACAGAGACACAGTGAATAATAATAGAGATATAGTAAAACTTGACTTCTATTAAATAAGAAATATGTTGAAACTGTAAAATGCAGACTGAAAACAAGCTTGCTAGAATGGTGGCAGTGTATCTCTGAGAAGAGATGTGACGGTTACGCTCATTCGCAAGAAGATGAGTACACTAAGGCTCTGAAATCATTTTTATAGTAAACAATAATTCCAAAACCCTAGACATCCAAAAAGCTAACCCTAGGAGATGAAGCGCAAAAAGTCATGTGGGCCCCATTTGGGTTAGTTAGTACATCAACTTCTTGGGGTCGTAACTTTTGCATACGATCTTCGTTTTGGGCACGCGATAGCTCGTTGGAAAGGTATTGACGAGGATATTCCTTTCATAGGATCAATTAGGCGTTTAACAATATATAGGGCTCTTGATCGTGAAAAAAAGTCATTTAGACCCTCAAAATGGCCCTGGAAGTTTAGGACCTGAAAAACTGCTAAAAATAGTAAATTGCCAAAAAATTGTTTTGAGCCAATTGGAATAGATGGGTGGCCACCGATATCCTCCTGGATAAATCCTACCCCCTTATGAAGAAACGGTCTCCATTGCGTTGATTTCCCCCATCATATGAGGAAATTTCTGCTAAATTTGGCCCCGGGTGAGCCACTTGCCTTGGTGCAAGAGCTGCCCTACTTTGACAACCTGATAAATATGGATCCTCTACTCGTGAGTGCCCTTGACATGTGTGTCCATTATCTCATCAGTGGATGCATGTTCCATGCAGTCAGGATTGAGCTCTATTGGTGCCAATTGTTTTTCTATCTCTAAGGTGTCCTATAATGGTGGAAAATAGGGTCGAAGGAGGTCCACATTGAACACTAGGTGCAAGCCAAGGAAGGGGGGAATGTTGAGCTCAAAATCATTATCACCCATAGCTTTGGTGATGGTGTAAGGTCCATAACGGAGTGGACGAAGCTTCCGATGAGGCCCTATAAGGCGTTCTTTCTATAAGTGCAACCAAACTTTGTCTCCCACTTGAAACTGGTGTGGCACTTGGTGTTGATCATGGCGTTGATTGTACTTGGAATTGTACTTATGTAAAATATCATGAACATGTTGGCAGATGTGTTGGATCTGCTCAATGAACCGAGTGGCTTTTCCAGCTTCATTTGGAGCATGTGACGAGTCTTCATGGGTGGCTGCAAGCGGTAGTGCAACATTCATGGGACCCAATGGTTGAAATCCCAACCCCACCTGAAAGGGGCTTTGGCCAGTTGAGCTATGTATGGATCTGTTGTAGATGTTTTGAACATAGGGAAGACACTCGTCCCAAGTGTGGGGGTGCTTGGAATTGTACATGTGCAGGATGTGCACGATCATCCAATTGATGACCTCAGTTTGGCAATTTGTCTGGGGGTGGAAGGCAATGGATTTGGTGAGCTTGGTGTCCAGCAGTGACCAAAGGCTCAACCAGAATGTGCTAAGGAATCAGCTGTCTCAATCTGAGATAATAGTTTGTGGGATCCCAAATTGTACCCACACTCATTCAAATAAGAGCATGGCAATGGCCTCCACTGTGATGCTCTTCTTGCAGGCGATCAAAATCGCCATCATTGAAAATCGATCAGCAACCACAAAAACACAGTCATTTCCCCGCTTGGTGGATGGAAGGCCCGGCATGTAGTCCATTGAGATGAATTCCTAACACTTGTCAGGAGTAGGAAGAGGAGTGTATAGGCCTTGTTTCTTAGTGGTCGGTTTGGCAATTGTGCAGGAAGTGTAGGACCGGATATACATGCTAACACCCTATCGAAGTTTCGATGAGTAGAAATGTCGTTGCAGCACTTCCACTGTCTTTTCCATGTCAGAGTGTCCTGCCACCCGACTATAGTGGGTTCTCAAATCAGCTTCACTCGCTCGCTTGATGGAATGCAGAGATGGCCCAGATGGCACAACAGCCTGTCTTGAAGATGGAAATTAGTGACAGTTGTGTTTGCGGCAAACATCTAGTAGGTGTTATTGAACTCAGGATCTGTCGCATAGAGGTGGGGGCATCTAGAGTTCTCATGGTCGCAAGAGTCTAGCACCATGGTGAGTGTCGCGAATGGAGGTCAGTTGAGGCAATCAGTGACTCGGTTGGTACTTCATGTTTTATACTTGATGCTGAGGTGGAGCTGTTGCAAATATGTGGACCACTTTTGATGGCAATCATTCTGCAATTTTCCTTGTGGCTACATGAAATGCAGTGGCTTATGATCAACTTGGATGAATGTCTCCTTCCCGAGAATGTAAATCCTCCATTGGAGGTAAGCTTGCACAATGGAGTATATGTATTTGTCGTAAGTAGGGTACTTATGGACGGCATATGATAGTGTCTCACTATGATAGGCTACTGGGTGGTCGTGTTGAGTGAGGATTGCACCCACAACATAGTTTGAAGCATATGTCTCGATCTCAAAGGGTTGTTGTAGGTGAGGTAATGAAAGCACTAGGACTGAGCACAAATATTGCTTCAAATCATCGAACACTTGTTGTTGGGATAGGCCCCACACAATTTTTTCCTTACCACCACCCATGGTTACTTGGTTGAGGTCCCATGCAATATGGAAGAATCCCAACACGAATCTGTGATAGAAATTGGCAAGGCCTAAGAAGCTATGAAGCTTAGTGAGAGTGGTTGGGGTTGGTCAATCACAGATGACTTGGATCTTGGCTGGATCAACATGCACACTATGCACATCAACAATGTAGCCTAGGTACTAGACCTTGTCCATGTCGAAGGGGAATTTTCCAAGTTCGCATATAGTTTGTGTTGTCGCAGAGTGTGTAGAACCTGCTGAATATGTTGCAAGTGTTTCACCCAAGTCTTGTTGTAGATAAGGATGTCATCCAGATACACCACCACAAAATAATTAGTGAAAGGCTGCAAGATATCATCCATCATCCTCATGAAAGTTGTTGGGGCATTTGTCAAACCAAAGGGCATGACCAGCCATTAAAAAATACCTTCTTTTGACTTGAAGGCAACCTTCCATACATCGGTCGGCTCTATTGGGACCTGATGGTAGCCAGACTTCAGATCAATCTTACTGAAGTATTTGGCCCCCTTGAGCTGATTAAGCAGATCGTCGATTAGGGGTATCGGGTATCGATTCCTGACAGTGATTTTATTTAGGGACTGGTAATCAATGCATAGTCGCCATGTCCTATCTTTCTTCTGCACCAGCATGATAGGGCTTCCACAAGGTGATGAGCTAGGTCGGATGTGCCCTTATGGACCAATTCTTCGATCTGATGATTTATCCCCTCATTTTCTAACAGAGAACGGCGATAGACTGGCCCATTGGGTAGCAGTGCGTCTGGGTTCAGATCGATGGGATGCTTGACCTGACAGTGCAGAGGTACCCCAGTAGTTGGTGAGAAGATGTCTTTGTATTCTTCCATGACCTTATCTGCTTGCTTCGGTTGCGTGGATAGGTCGGTCGCAGTGGCCATGGATGTAGTTGCAACCTTTCACTCACTATAAGAGTGAATCACGAAGAAGACAAACTTCACAGTCTGAGAAATGACCTTCCTGCGTTGCTTGGCAGAGATCAAGGAAATAGCACTAGGTGGGACTACCTCTGGTATCCTGTACAATTTCATGTTCAAGGTAATAATAGCATTGCGAGGACTAGACTCATATACAGCATGATGTTTCCATAAATAAGGTTGGCCCAAAATAACATCACAAACTTCAAGGGGAGAAAAATCACACAATACATCATCTTTGAATGGCTTGATGTCGTATGATAGGCGGCATTCCTGGTTGGCACGAAGATCGCTTCCTTGACGGAGCCATTCGATGGTGTAGGGTTGCGGGTGTGGTGTTATCGGTAGAGTTGGCCGCTTGAGGACCTCTGTTGAGATGAGGTTCTTCTGGCTATCGCTATCAATGATGAAGTGCAACGGAGTGCCTTTCATCCACATCTGTGAATGAAAGAGGTGTTCACCTTCCTCTGGCTCATCAGGTTCACCAGGCTGGATCTTGGCGGTAGCAACGGTGGCACTGGGTTTCGCATCAGTGATTTGTCTCCCCTTTTCTGGTTCCGACTCAAAGTTGGAACCCACATATTATTCATAGGCTTTCACCTTCACCACCAATGACTTCTTTGAGTGGCAATTAGTAGTGTTATGTCAGGGGCTCTTATGGAAGTCACACCACTTCTCGGTATCTGTCTTCGTCTTTCCATTGTCCTTCTTTGCGTGTGGCTTGGACTGGTTGTCCTGAGGTTTCTCATCTTTTCTTTGTCCTTTGTTCTGTGAATTGGGGTTGTCCTTGCCCTGCTTCTGCTATGAGGGGTTCTCAGACCCAAACTGTCACGTATTTTGTTTGAGATTCTACTATATTTTGATGGCATACCGATAGATCGTGCCCAACGAGGAGATGTCCAAAAACTCCATTTCTTTTTGGATGTACCTATGCAAACTGTTGCGGTACTTGAGCACTAGATGTCGCTCAAAATATTTGATACCCAACTTGGTGTGCAAGGTATGGAAGACATTGATGAACTCTGGCATTGTTTGGTCTCTTTCTTGTCGTAGTGTGGTCCATATTGTATACAATTCGTCATAACTTCCAACAGGGTAGTATTGTTCCTTAATAGCATCCTTGAAGGAACCCCAATTGGGTGCAATTGCAAATAATGTGGATCCCTTTATTTCCTTTTGCTCACAGAAAGTATCCCACCAATCTTTGACATGGGGGACGGCCTTGAGGAGCGCAAATATAATATTTTCTCTATCGGAAAAGTTGTGGACAGAAAAATATCCATCTAGAAGGTTTAACTATTTATCTACGACATCCGCATATATTTGACCTTCAAATATAGGAATATCAAAATTGATTTCTACCTTGAAGGGGCCGGTGCCTCCGCTTGAGGTGGATGTGTCGCTTGTCGGCAGTCGTCGAAGGATTTGTGCAAATTTGTCCATCATCTCGCTCCTCTATCGCTCGAGGACTTCCTCAAATAACATTTTGAAATGATCTCTTGTCCCGTCGTCTTTCTTTTTGCCCGCCATGGATTGTTTCTTGGGCGTGCGAGAACATTTTTCCTCAAGAGAAACAAGCTCGAGACCCAACTCTCTATAACCTGACCATGTCAGGGAAATGCACTAAAAAACGACAAGGAGCATACCTCTCTGATACCACTAATCCGGATTTATGAGCGGAACGAAATGAAAACACAGATTTATAATATTAACACATAGACATATTGAATAATAATAGAGATACAGTAAAACTTGTTTTCTATTAAATAAGAAATATGTTGAAATTGTAAAACGCAGACTGAAAACAAGCTAGCTAGAATAGTGGCAGCTTATCTCTAAGAAGAGATGTGACGGCTACGCTCATTCACAAGAAGATGAGTACAATGAAGCTATGAAATCCTGTGTACAATAAAAAATAATTTCAAAACCCTAGACATCCAAAAACCTAACCCTAAGAGATGAAGCGCCAAAAGTCATGTGGGCCCCGTTGGGGTAAGTTAGTACATCAACTTCTCGAGGTCGTAACTTTTGCATACAATCTCTGTTTTGGGCGCACGATAGTTCGTTGGAAAGGTATTAATGAGGAACTTCATTTCATAGGCTCAATCATGCCTTCGATGATTATTGAGGTGCCTGATCGTGAAAAAACATTGTTTAGGTCCTCAAAATGGCCCCAAAAGTTTAGGACCCAAAAAATTGCTAAAAATAGTAAATTACCAAAAAACGATTTTGATTTAGTTGGAATAGGTGGGTGGCCACCAATATCCTCCTAGATCACTAGTACTTGTTAGATTGGTGACTCAAATCTCTCCAACTTCCTTTTGTATCTCTTGGGATGATTGGATTGGTTGTCTCCTCTAACCCTCTACCAGTGGAGGCTTTCACAAGTTTACTCTCTCATTTAGTTTGCTTCCCATCTCTTATTTGTAACACCTCTCCATAAAGCTACACAAATTCAACGCTTTCATCGAAATGTTAACTTAAAAATGATAAAGAATAAATGACAATAGGATCGAGATATAGTCTCTTGGAAAACCTTGCGTTGTTTTATTTTATTTTATTTCAAATAACATACTACAAATATGGATTTAAACATAATTATGAATAAAAAAAAGCCATCAGTTTACTTAATTCTAAGAATTTCTTAACGGTGCAATAAGGAAAAGAAGTACAATGTCATACCGTTATGCTTAGGTGGCGTAAGAACACTAATTGTGAATAACTTCCATTAAATTTATGTTAAGCTACTCTAATCATTAGTGAGGCCTACATCTTAATTAATAGAATCCATGCCAAAATGACAATATGAGGAAAAACAATCCAAATATTGACGTATCCCTACTTTTGAAAAGGATTTTCTAATACTACTGAATCATTCCTTCAGCACTCATCACCATGTATGTGAGAACAAGGAAGCAATATATACAGTTCTTGTTTTAATTTGTATATATAGATATTTTATTTTTATTTTCACTTAAGGGAGGTTCATTAGATAATTATGAGCATGGACAATTAGAAGGAAAAATAAAGTTTTGTTTCGATTACCAGGGACTATTCATCTACGATTCTGAATTTAGTAGGCATCAAATCCTAAATCCAATACTCTTGTAGTTGATATTGAATATATAGTAACAAGAATCAAACACTCAGCCCTGTTTCCTTGATCTGACCTATGATCAAAATCTTCAGTTGGTTGTAATTATTCTGAAGTCAAGTCTTCTTTCATCGTATAACCAGAGAAGTAACAGTGCTCAAGAAGGGCCTTGAGTTGAATATAAGGATCATGGGCTCAAAAAGTTTTAACAGTTAGTTAACTGATTAAGAATTAATATCAACTTAAAATTTATTTTATGAGGAGCATAACAACAGGTTACCAAAAAATTTCGTTGAAAAGAAAAGATTCTACCAGCTATGGAGATTGCATTAACGAGGTATAACTACTTAATAACGTTGGCACATTAGCGAAAAATATAAGCACTATGAGTATTACCAACAAGTTACCATACATATGAAGGAATAGAGATATAAAATTCATAGGAAATTTATTGTCCATGCTAGAACTCTATTTTGACCATAATATCTAATGTCAACAAGAACTGTAAACTTGTACATCAACCTGCTATGATTTACTCCAAACTGGTAATTCATATAACTAAGAATATTGCTACAGTGATATTATAGAAAAATTATACATTCTTCAATTTACTTTGGTACCTTATTTAGTTGAAATTTGTGACCATCTTATTATGATAACGATTATTCTATATTATATGACATTCACCTCGTCATTCCATATTCTACAATCAATTTTAAAATAATAAAATGAAATATTTCAGGATAATTCTCTATATGCCTTTACGTAAATTCTATAATAGAACTCAATATAATGCAAAAAACTAAATACTGTAACCAAGAAATTGTTGAAGTTTGAAGACGGTCTTAGGTTTGGATCTTGCGCAACGTCTGATTCCTTCATTTGCCAATCTCAATTTCACCGGTACCTCTCAGCCAATTCTAAAGGTACTCTTCTTCCCCCTTAGCCCCCCGAGCCGCAAAGGGGGCACACACAAAAATCAGAAAACCACTAGCACCAAAACTTCCTCTCAAGGAAGAGCTTCCACTCTCTTCAAACTTTGGAACCCGACTCTCACAAGTAAAACTTAGTCAAAAATTTTGGCAACATAACAGTACTAGCAAAGTGAAATCCCTTGTCCCTTTCTCTCAATTCTTTTATAGATAAATTTTCATTGACACATGTGCACAACAATTTAATTTTTTAATAATTAAATTAGAGGATTATTCACCCACTACATGTGTGACACTCCCCCGAAGTTGCACATGTTATTTCTCTTTTTATTTAATTTATTTAGGCATTTTCCCTCACATTCCCCAATGTGTTCCTATTTTTGTTCTTAGTTGTCCCTTAGTTCCCTAATCCCTCATTTAATTTGTGTTCCCTAACTAGATCTTAGTTTGAGTTGGATTAAGAGTCTTCTTTTAGTTAGGATTAGTGGTGGATTGACTCAAGATGCTCTTCTATGGGAACACATATTCTCTCATGTTTTTAATTTCTTTTTATTTAAAAATCTCTTGTATTATTTTCATGCACACATGCGCATCTACCTAAATTTTAATTCTTAATCCCTATTTTCCTTGAGTTTAATCATATCTTAATTCCTTAATTTGTTTAATATTTTATTTAGTCCCTTCATTAAAATTAGACTTAGACTTAGGTTTAGATTTAGGCTTAGACTCTTGTTAGATTTATTAGCTTCTAAATTAATTATCAATTAATACTATGTTCTAACAATGTCTAACAATTTCATTATGTTTTCTAGGCCATCTAGATGTTATTGACTCATAATTTAATTACGCAACATGCCCTTCAAGACGCACCTCCATGCTCCAAGGGTGCCACTCGCCTTTAACTAGTTTTGGAAGTTTGTCTGGCACTTTGAGTCAACACTCTACTTGGTCGAACTTGTGAGAGACAGAGGATTGTCTAAGGAATAAGGATTCCACCTTATTGCGTGCCCCTTAGATTTGTTCGTGAGTGGCTGCCTCAGTCTACCCTCACGGCATCGTGGACCTCTCGAACTAGGTAATCATTAGCCTACAGTCCAGGTCACGGCGGGAGTTATAGTAGGATGTGACAAGGACGTTGCACACCTCTCCCTCAAATGTCTGGTTTTTGTGCATGACCCCTTTACTCCTTATGTGAGTCGGATTAGCAAACGTCGCCAAGCCTGCATCCACTGACAAGAACGTTATAAATGACCCATATACATAACATCCATAACGAAATCATATACAAATCACATGTGTGTAAATCAACTCTCTCACTCAATCCAGATTCCAAGGAAGTTCGTTGATGCCATCGACATCATCAACCTGTCATGTATCTTGCACACTCAAGAAACTCATCAATAATACATGTTGATACATATATACATCTGGAAATTATCATATAATCACAATGACATCATAACATAACTCATAAGCAAGGTATAATCATAATGTATCATAACCGGATCACTTGCTCGCAAGTGTCCCCAAAGAATAAGTCAATATAAAATGTGTCCAGTAGAACTGAATGTTACATTATTACATCAATTGGTTTAGATCTACGGTTTTTTTGTTGCATCTATAACATTCAGCCTTATGAAGATCCCCTCACAACTAAGGGCACACTTGATCTTCCATATTTGGTAATATATTTCGCATCATTTGTATGGTAGAGATTGTATTTTATATATTTCATTGTTTTGGGAGAAGTAGTGCAAGTGTGTTGTAGGAAAGTTTGGCACTTTGGATCGTTACAAGGGATCCAATTCTTCTTGTCTCTTCAACAAGTGATTGAGGTCTTCTTAATCCTAGGTTGCTTCCTTCCTTATCCTTTCCCTATGGTTTGGTTTCCCTTTCATTTCTTAGCTATAGCACATAGCTTTATTAAGAGTTTTTGGTTATATTTCTCTCTCTAGCTATAATAGAGCACATGGAAACCTAATCAAAGGACCTTGTAAAATCAACCACATCTATGGGTTCAAAGTAAATCAGATCTAATCAAGCAATCTAGTGTATATTTTACTCTCATTTCTCATTTCCCCATTGGTTATTGATTACACTCATTAACCTAGTGACAATTCCACTTCTGCCATCTTTTTCTCAATGGTGTTTGGGCCATTTCTGTGGTAGCATAGTGCCTCACTCTTACCATTGCACTACATTTTGGAAACTCCATTGAGGATTTCCCATTAGCATTGACATTTCTCAAGCAAGTAGATTCCTTCCTTATTCTCATGTCCTTCTCTATTGCTCATGGGGAACACTTGTTCTAACTTGTCCACGGAGAACGTGTGCCTTCATTCTCCAAAACATAGAGCTTTTCACCTTGCTTCCAACTAGATCATTCTTGGGCATGAGTTAAACCTTTCAAACCTAAACCAAATTCACATCATAAACATAGCGGAAAATTCTTATGCAAGCACTCATGCAACAAATATTATTGGACAACCTCCTAGCCAAGCTTTTCCTTCAACAATGTCACTCCATCCTTTACCTCAATGGCTTCCTTCAAACATTTGAAACTTCCCCTTTTTTCCAAACATGAACGAAGTGTACCATAGAGTTCCTCCAACACCTTCCTTAAACATGACGCATACAACAAGCTTAAGCCAAGTATATCATACATATATATCCATTTCTTCGAGCAAAGTTGGCATGGAAACTTTGTCACTTCCTCCTAGACAAATGGACATACAATTTAACCCCACATGTAGGATGTGTGTCTAGATCTTGCCCTACATGTGATATTCATATCAACAATTCACGAAACTCTAGCATACCTTTCAAACTGAACTTAGAAACCTTAATGGACATTAGAGTCATCAAACCATTCTTAATGACTTCCCTCAAACTTTAACTCAAACCAAACCTTAATAATCAGCGTTCATGAAGGCCATTGGAGGTGAGACTTCCTCTCAACCTTATGCTCCTATTTCTTGGAGAGGAATTTCACGTAGATCTTCCCCTTCCCCAAGGTCTTTTCCTACCTCGAAGGGAATTATTTCAACAAGTTCTCATACAACATTAGACATTGATGACTAATCCACTTCTTGCAAGTAACAAAATTTATGTGTATATCACAAGTATGATAGTCATCCAACTTCCAAGTGTTGTGCCCTACTAAGAAAATACTCTAATACCTCTATACCAATCTAAGTTTCATCATCTCAACATGACATTGTTTCCTCTATACAAAAAGGTTGTCCTTTAGTTTCTAACACTATTCCAACCCTCTTCACCCTAATAACCAAAGATGTGGTGTTACTACCACAAAGTTGACACTTGTAATTCAAGATATTACCATGCCCTAAAGGGGAAGGACACCCCTAAGTCCATTTGGAAGAGCATCTAATATATTTTCCCTAAATGTGATATGTCATCTCAATGTGGCATTTCTCTTGAAATTGAAAGGCAAGTTCTTGTGTTTCATTGTGACTTGTCTCCTCCTCCTTTGGTGGAGATTCTTGGGACCATTCCTCGAGGAAAAAAGTGTGGTGATGTGCCTTTCAATTCCCCACCACCTTATCTAACCTTCATCATAGACCATAGAAACACGTCCTTCACTGGTATGTTTTAACTATGAAGATTGTTTTGCAACAAGGTCACTCCCATCCCTAGCTCGCATCTCAATCCTCCTTGTCTCTCTCATTCAACCTCAATTATATATCATCTTGTGGTGTGTTGGAACCCTTTCCTTCACTCAAGACTCTCCCATCCCTAGTCATATGCTTGTTCTTACATTGCTCTATTTGGGTAGCTTCTCCTAATCCTTGTGTGCCTCTGGTTCTATACTTGTTTTGGACAAGGATGTGTCCTACCTCTTCCTACCACACCCTCCTCTTTTTTCTCCTACCTCACTTAGGGTAGTCTTTCCTTCTATTCCCTCCTTTATGTACCATTCACCTACTATGCGGCCTCTCCTACATCCCACTCGATACATAGTGTTTCCCTTTGATTGGACTTGGCTAGTGTTGTCTCTTATATGTATAGCTTACGTTTCCTTTGTGCATTTTTTTGTTCTTTATATTTCCCTTTTCATTAGTTCAGTGATGTTGGTTCCTTAGGCCCTCAAGGTGATCACCATGGTTGTTCTTGTTTGTCTTTAGTTTCCCTTTTGTCATCTTCACTATGGTAAGGTGTTTTCCATCTTTTTTATTTTATTTCCTTTGTGTGGTTGTCTCCTCCACTCCCAAAGCAATGGATGTCACCACATTTTCCTCATTTCCCTTCTAGGGTGAAGTGTCCCCTTTATTATATTCATCTTTGGAGTGGGTGTCACCACATTTTCCTCCTTGCCCTTCTAGGACTAAGTGTCCCCTTTATTCTATTCATCTTTTGGTTGTACTCGTCCAAGTATGTATCATTGGTTACCGCTTGTTTTAGTGAATGTAGGTATGATACCCTTTTCCTTGCAACATGTTTAGGTAAATGCAAATACAACATAATTTACCTCTTTCTTCCATTGTCTAGTATATGTATTTCATTTGCAATAATTAAATATATCTAGCTTTCATAGTTTCGTTGCAATTTCCTTTTATTAGTTATTCTTTTGTTGCTCTCATAATTTAGCTTTCATTTATTTTATGTAGCTATACGTGTCTTGATTTCATACCTCTATGCTTTCATGGTTTAATTTCTCTTTAATTTGTAGTAGTTAGACTTGTTTTCTCCCTCTCCTACCATCTATTACTTGTCATGCATTTATTGTTTGTTCCCTTTATTTTATTCTTAATGTTTTTTTGTGCAACTTAGACTTGTTTTCTCCCTCTCCCAACATCTATTACTTGTCATGCGTTTATTTCTTATTCCCTTTATTTTCTATTTGTTTTTCTGCATGTTATCGTGCACCCAAGTGTAGCGTTGGTGACTCTTCACTAGCATCTTGATATTTGTGTGAAAGGACCTTCACACTGGCCTAAAGGCTAGACCTTTCCATGTGAGATATTTTCCAACATTTGTTTTTCTGCATGTTATTATGCACCCAAGTGTAGCGCTTGTGACTCTTCACTAGCATCTTGATATTTGTGTGAAAGGACCTTCACAATGGCTTGAAGGCTAGACCTTTCCATGTGAGATATTTTCCTCTTTATGTTGGGGCATCAATCATTTGACATCAATGAACATGGTTTTTCCCCTTTTATG
>ML838747.1:90282-118542 GCA_009831015.1 Picea engelmannii
GGGAGAGTCTTGAGTGAAGGAAAGGGTTCCAACACACCACAAGATGATATATAATTGAGGTTGAATGAGAGAGACAAGGAGGATTGAGATGCGAGCTAGGGATGGGAGTGACCTTGTTGCAAAACAATCTTCATAGTTAAAACATACCAGTGAAGGACGTGTTTCTATGGTCTATGATGAAGGTTAGATAAGGTGGTGGGGAATTGAAAGGCACATCACCACACTTTTTTCCTCGAGGAATGGTCCCAAGAATCTCCACCAAAGGAGGAGGAGACAAGTCACAATGAAACACAAGAACTTGCCTTTCAATTTCAAGAGAAATGCCACATTGAGATGACATATCACATTTAGGGAAAATATATTAGATGCTCTTCCAAATGGACTTAGGGGTGTCCTTCCCCTTTAGGGCATGGTAATATCTTGAATTACAAGTGTCAACTTTGTGGTAGTAACACCACATCTTTGGTTATTAGGGTGAAGAGGGTTGGAATAGTGTTAGAAACTAAAGGACAACCTTTTTGTATAGAGGAAACAATGTCATGTTGAGATGATGAAACTTAGATTGGTATAGAGGTATTAGAGTATTTTCTTAGTAGGGCACAACACTTGGAAGTTGGATGACTATCATACTTGTGATATACACATAAATTTTGTTACTTGCAAGAAGTGGATTAGTCATCAATGTCTAATGTTGTATGAGAACTTGTTGAAATAATTCCCTTCGAGGTAGGAAAAGACCTTGGGGAAGGGGAAGATCTACGTGAAATTCCTCTCCAAGAAATAGGAGCATAAGGTTGAGAGGAAGTCTCACCTCCAATGGCCTTCATGAACGCTGATTATTAAGGTTTGGTTTGAGTTAAAGTTTGAGGGAAGTCATTAAGAATGGTTTGATGACTCTAATGTCCATTAAGGTTTCTAAGTTCAGTTTGAAAGGTATGCTAGAGTTTCGTGAATTGTTGATATGAATATCACATGTAGGGCAAGATCTAGACACACATCCTACATGTGGGGTTAAATTGTATGTCCATTTGTCTAGGAGGAAGTGACAAAGTTTCCATGCCAACTTTGCTCGAAGAAATGGATATATATGTATGATATACTTGGCTTAAGCTTGTTGTATGCGTCATGTTTAAGGAAGGTGTTGGAGGAACTCTATGGTACACTTCGTTCATGTTTGGAAAAAAGGGGAAGTTTCAAATGTTTGAAGGAAGCCATTGAGGTAAAGGATGGAGTGACATTGTTGAAGGAAAAGCTTGGCTAGGAGGTTGTCCAATAATATTTGTTGCATGAGTGCTTGCATAAGAATTTTCCGCTATGTTTATGATGTGAATTTGGTTTAGGTTTGAAAGGTTTAACTCATGCCCAAGAATGATCTAGTTGGAAGCAAGGTGAAAAGCTCTATGTTTTGGAGAATGAAGGCACACGTTCTCCGTGGACAAGTTAGAACAAGTGTTCCCCATGAGCAATAGAGAAGGACATGAGAATAAGGAAGGAATCTACTTGCTTGAGAAATGTCAATGCTAATGGGAAATCCTCAATGGAGTTTCCAAAATGTAGTGCAATGGTAAGAGTGAGGCACTATGCTACCACAGAAATGGCCCAAACACCATTGAGAAAAAGATGGCAGAAGTGGAATTGTCACTAGGTTAATGAGTGTAATCAATAACCAATGGGGAAATGAGAAATGAGAGTAAAATATACACTAGATTGCTTGATTAGATCTGATTTACTTTGAACCCATAGATGTGGTTGATTTTACAAGGTCCTTTGATTAGGTTTCCATGTGCTCTATTATAGCTAGAGAGAGAAATATAACCAAAAACTCTTAATAAAGCTATGTGCTATAGCTAAGAAATGAAAGGGAAACCAAACCATAGGGAAAGGATAAGGAAGGAAGCAACCTAGGATTAAGAAGACCTCAATCACTTGTTGAAGAGACAAGAAGAATTGGATCCCTTGTAACGATCCAAAGTGCCAAACTTTCCTACAACACACTTGCACTACTTCTCCCAAAACAATGAAATATATAAAATACAATCTCTACCATACAAATGATGCGAAATATATTACCAAATATGGAAGATCAAGTGTGCCCTTAGTTGTGAGGGGATCTTCATAAGGCTGAATGTTATAGATGCAACAAAAAAACCGTAGATCTAAACCAATTGATGTAATAATGTAACATTCAGTTCTACTGGACACATTTTATATTGACTTATTCTTTGGGGACACTTGCGAGCAAGTGATCCGGTTATGATACATTATGATTATACCTTGCTTATGAGTTATGTTATGATGTCATTGTGATTATATGATAATTTCCAGATGTATATATGTATCAACATGTATTATTGATGAGTTTCTTGAGTGTGCAAGATACATGACAGGTTGATGATGTCGATGGCATCAACGAACTTCCTTGGAATCTGGATTGAGTGAGAGAGTTGATTTACACACATGTGATTTGTATATGATTTCGTTATGGATGTTATGTATATGGGTCATTTATAACGTTCTTGTCAGTGGATGCAGGCTTGGCGACGTTTGCTAATCCGACTCACATAAGGAGTAAAGGGGTCATGCACAAAAACCAGACATTTGAGGGAGAGGTGTGCAACGTCCTTGTCACATCCTACTATAACTCCCGCCGTGACCTGGACTGTAGGCTAATGATTACCTAGTTCGAGAGGTCCACGATGCCGTGAGGGTAGACTGAGGCAGCCACTCACGAACAAATCTAAGGGGCACGCAATAAGGTGGAATCCTTATTCCTTAGACAATCCTCTGTCTCTCACAAGTTCGACCAAGTAGAGTGTTGACTCAAAGTGCCAGACAAACTTCCAAAACTAGTTAAAGGCGAGTGGCACCCTTGGAGCATGGAGGTGCGTCTTGAAGGGCATGTTGCGTAATTAAATTATGAGTCAATAACATCTAGATGGCCTAGAAAACATAATGAAATTGTTAGACATTGTTAGAACATAGTATTAATTGATAATTAATTTAGAAGCTAATAAATCTAACAAGAGTCTAAGCCTAAATCTAAACCTAAGTCTAAGTCTAATTTTAATGAAGGGACTAAATAAAATATTAAACAAATTAAGGAATTAAGATATGATTAAACTCAAGGAAAATAGGGATTAAGAATTAAAATTTAGGTAGATGCGCATGTGTGCATGAAAATAATACAAGAGATTTTTAAATAAAAAGAAATTAAAAACATGAGAGAATATGTGTTCCCATAGAAGAGCATCTTGAGTCAATCCACCACTAATCCTAACTAAAAGAAGACTCTTAATCCAACTCAAACTAAGATCTAGTTAGGGAACACAAATTAAATGAGGGATTAGGGAACTAAGGGACAACTAAGAACAAAAATAGGAACACATTGGGGAATGTGAGGGAAAATGCCTAAATAAATTAAATAAAAAGAGAAATAACATGTGCAACTTCGGGGGAGTGTCACACATGTAGTGGGTGAATAATCCTCTAATTTAATTATTAAAAAATTAAATTGTTGTGCACATGTGTCAATGAAAATTTATCTATAAAAGAATTGAGAGAAAGGGACAAGGGATTTCACTTTGCTAGTACTGTTATGTTGCCAAAATTTTTGACTAAGTTTTACTTGTGAGAGTCGGGTTCCAAAGTTTGAAGAGAGTGGAAGCTCTTCCTTGAGAGGAAGTTTTGGTGCTAGTGGTTTTCTGATTTTTGTGTGTGCCCCCTTTGCGGCTCGGGGGGCTAAGGGGGAAGAAGAGTACCTTTAGAATTGGCTGAGAGGTACCGGTGAAATTGAGATTGGCAAATGAAGGAATCAGACGTTGCGCAAGATCCAAACCTAAGACCGTCTTCAAACTTCAACAATTTCTTGGTTACAGTATTTAGTTTTTTGCATTATATTGAGTTCTATTATAGAATTTACGTAAAGGCATATAGAGAATTATCCTGAAATATTTCATTTTATTATTTTAAAATTGATTGTAGAATATGGAATGACGAGGTGAATGTCATATAATATAGAATAATCGTTATCATAATAAGATGGTCACAAATTTCAACTAAATAAGGTACCAAAGTAAATTGAAGAATGTATAATTTTTCTATAATATCACTGTAGCAATATTCTTAGTTATATGAATTACCAGTTTGGAGTAAATCATAGCAGGTTGATGTACAAGTTTACAGTTCTTGTTGACATTAGATATTATGGTCAAAATAGAGTTCTAGCATGGACAATAAATTTCCTATGAATTTTATATCTCTATTCCTTCATATGTATGGTAACTTGTTGGTAATACTCATAGTGCTTATATTTTTCGCTAATGTGCCAACGTTATTAAGTAGTTATACCTCGTTAATGCAATCTCCATAGCTGGTAGAATCTTTTCTTTTCAACGAAATTTTTTGGTAACCTGTTGTTATGCTCCTCATAAAATAAATTTTAAGTTGATATTAATTCTTAATCAGTTAACTAACTGTTAAAACTTTTTGAGCCCATGATCCTTATATTCAACTCAAGGCCCTTCTTGAGCACTGTTACTTCTCTGGTTATACGATGAAAGAAGACTTGACTTCAGAATAATTACAACCAACTGAAGATTTTGATCATAGGTCAGATCAAGGAAACAGGGCTGAGTGTTTGATTCTTGTTACTATATATTCAATATCAACTACAAGAGTATTGGATTTAGGATTTGATGCCTACTAAATTCAGAATCGTAGATGAATAGTCCCTGGTAATCGAAACAAAACTTTATTTTTCCTTCTAATTGTCCATGCTCATAATTATCTAATGAACCTCCCTTAAGTGAAAATAAAAATAAAATATCTATATATACAAATTAAAACAAGAACTGTATATATTGCTTCCTTGTTCTCACATACATGGTGATGAGTGCTGAAGGAATGATTCAGTAGTATTAGAAAATCCTTTTCAAAAGTAGGGATACGTCAATATTTGGATTGTTTTTCCTCATATTGTCATTTTGGCATGGATTCTATTAATTAAGATGTAGGCCTCACTAATGATTAGAGTAGCTTAACATAAATTTAATGGAAGTTATTCACAATTAGTGTTCTTACGCCACCTAAGCATAACGGTATGACATTGTACTTCTTTTCCTTATTGCACCGTTAAGAAATTCTTAGAATTAAGTAAACTGATGGCTTTTTTTTATTCATAATTATGTTTAAATCCATATTTGTAGTATGTTATTTGAAATAAAATAAAATAAAACAACGCAAGGTTTTCCAAGAGACTATATCTCGATCCTATTGTCATTTATTCTTTATCATTTTTAAGTTAACATTTCGATGAAAGCGTTGAATTTGTGTAGCTTTATGGAGAGGTGTTACAAATAAGAGATGGGAAGCAAACTAAATGAGAGAGTAAACTTGTGAAAGCCTCCACTGGTAGAGGGTTAGAGGAGACAACCAATCCAATCATCCCAAGAGATACAAAAGGAAGTTGGAGAGATTTGAGTCACCAATCTAACAAGTACTAGTGATCTAGGAGGATATTGGTGGCCACCCACCTATTCCAACTAAATCAAAATCGTTTTTTGGTAATTTACTATTTTTAGCAATTTTTTGGGTCCTAAACTTTTGGGGCCATTTTGAGGACCTAAACAATGTTTTTTCACGATCAGGCACCTCAATAATCATCGAAGGCATGATTGAGCCTATGAAATGAAGTTCCTCATTAATACCTTTCCAACGAACTATCGTGCGCCCAAAACAGAGATTGTATGCAAAAGTTACGACCTCGAGAAGTTGATGTACTAACTTACCCCAACGGGGCCCACATGACTTTTGGCGCTTCATCTCTTAGGGTTAGGTTTTTGGATGTCTAGGGTTTTGAAATTATTTTTTATTGTACACAGGATTTCATAGCTTCATTGTACTCATCTTCTTGTGAATGAGCGTAGCCGTCACATCTCTTCTTAGAGATAAGCTGCCACTATTCTAGCTAGCTTGTTTTCAGTCTGCGTTTTACAATTTCAACATATTTCTTATTTAATAGAAAACAAGTTTTACTGTATCTCTATTATTATTCAATATGTCTATGTGTTAATATTATAAATCTGTGTTTTCATTTCGTTCCGCTCATAAATCCGGATTAGTGGTATCAGAGAGGTATGCTCCTTGTCGTTTTTTAGTGCATTTCCCTGACATGGTCAGGTTATAGAGAGTTGGGTCTCGAGCTTGTTTCTCTTGAGGAAAAATGTTCTCGCACGCCCAAGAAACAATCCATGGCGGGCAAAAAGAAAGACGACGGGACAAGAGATCATTTCAAAATGTTATTTGAGGAAGTCCTCGAGCGATAGAGGAGCGAGATGATGGACAAATTTGCACAAATCCTTCGACGACTGCCGACAAGCGACACATCCACCTCAAGCGGAGGCACCGGCCCCTTCAAGGTAGAAATCAATTTTGATATTCCTATATTTGAAGGTCAAATATATGCGGATGTCGTAGATAAATAGTTAAACCTTCTAGATGGATATTTTTCTGTCCACAACTTTTCCGATAGAGAAAATATTATATTTGCGCTCCTCAAGGCCGTCCCCCATGTCAAAGATTGGTGGGATACTTTCTGTGAGCAAAAGGAAATAAAGGGATCCACATTATTTGCAATTGCACCCAATTGGGGTTCCTTCAAGGATGCTATTAAGGAACAATACTACCCTGTTGGAAGTTATGACGAATTGTATACAATATGGACCACACTACGACAAGAAAGAGACCAAACAATGCCAGAGTTCATCAATGTCTTCCATACCTTGCACACCAAGTTGGGTATCAAATATTTTGAGCGACATCTAGTGCTCAAGTACCGCAACAGTTTGCATAGGTACATCCAAAAAGAAATGGAGTTTTTGGACATCTCCTCGTTGGGCACGATCTATCGGTATGCCATCAAAATATAGTAGAATCTCAAACAAAATACGTGACAGTTTGGGTCTGAGAACCCCTCATAGCAGAAGCAGGGCAAGGACAACCCCAATTCACAGAACAAAGGACAAAGAAAAGATGAGAAACCTCAGGACAACCAGTCCAAGCCACACGCAAAGAAGGACAATGGAAAGACGAAGACAGATACCGAGAAGTGGTGTGACTTCCATAAGAGCCCCTGACATAACACTACTAATTGCCACTCAAAGAAGTCATTGGTGGTGAAGGTGAAAGCCTATGAATAATATGTGGGTTCCAACTTTGAGTCGGAACCAGAAAAGGGGAGACAAATCACTGATGCGAAACCCAGTGCCACCGTTGCTACCGCCAAGATCCAGCCTGGTGAACCTGATGAGCCAGAGGAAGGTGAACACCTCTTTCATTCACAGATGTGGATGAAAGGCACTCCGTTGCACTTCATCATTGATAGCGATAGCCAGAAGAACCTCATCTCAACAGAGGTCCTCAAGCGGCCAACTCTACCGATAACACCACACCCGCAACCCTACACCATCGAATGGCTCCGTCAAGGAAGCGATCTTCGTGCCAACCAGGAATGCCGCCTATCATACGACATCAAGCCATTCAAAGATGATGTATTGTGTGATTTTTCTCCCCTTGAAGTTTGTGATGTTATTTTGGGCCAACCTTATTTATGGAAACATCATGCTGTATATGAGTCTAGTCCTCGCAATGCTATTATTACCTTGAACATGAAATTGTACAGGATACCAGAGGTAGTCCCACCTAGTGCTATTTCCTTGATCTCTGCCAAGCAACGCAGGAAGGTCATTTCTCAGACTGTGAAGTTTGTCTTCTTCGTGATTCACTCTTATAGTGAGTGAAAGGTTGCAACTACATCCATGGCCACTGCGACCGACCTATCCACGCAACCGAAGCAAGCAGATAAGGTCATGGAAGAATACAAAGACATCTTCTCACCAACTACTGGGGTACCTCTGCACTGTCAGGTCAAGCATCCCATCGATCTGAACCCAGACGCACTGCTACCCAATGGGCCAGTCTATCGCCGTTCTCTGTTAGAAAATGAGGGGATAAATCATCAGATCGAAGAATTGGTCCATAAGGGCACATCCGACCTAGCTCATCACCTTGTGGAAGCCCTATCATGCTGGTGCAGAAGAAAGATAGGACATGGCGACTATGCATTGATTACCAGTCCCTAAATAAAATCACTGTCAGGAATCGATACCCGATACCCCTAATCGACGATCTGCTTAATCAGCTCAAGGGGGCCAAATACTTCAGTAAGATTGATCTGAAGTCTGGCTACCATCAGGTCCCAATAGAGCCGACCGATGTATGGAAGGTTGCCTTCAAGTCAAAAGAAGGTATTTTTTAATGGCTGGTCATGCCCTTTGGTTTGACAAATGCCCCAACAACTTTCATGAGGATGATGGATGATATCTTGCAGCCTTTCACTAATTATTTTGTGGTGGTGTATCTGGATGACATCCTTATCTACAACAAGACTTGGGTGAAACACTTGCAACATATTCAGCAGGTTCTACACACTCTGCGACAACACAAACTATATGCGAACTTGGAAAATTCCCCTTCGACATGGACAAGGTCTAGTACCTAGGCTACATTGTTGATGTGCATAGTGTGCATGTTGATCCAGCCAAGATCCAAGTCATCTGTGATTGACCAACCCCAACCACTCTCACTAAGCTTCATAGCTTCTTAGGCCTTGCCAATTTCTATCACAGATTCGTGTTGGGATTCTTCCATATTGCATGGGACCTCAACCAAGTAACCATGGGTGGTGGTAAGGAAAAAATTGTGTGGGGCCTATCCCAACAACAAGTGTTCGATGATTTGAAGCAATATTTGTGCTCAGTCCTAGTGCTTTCATTACCTCACCTACAACAACCCTTTGAGATCGAGACATATGCTTCAAACTATGTTGTGGGTGCAATCCTCACTCAACACGACCACCCAGTAGCCTATCATAGTGAGACACTATCATATGCCGTCCATAAGTACCCTACTTACGACAAATACATATACTCCATTGTGCAAGCTTACCTCCAATGGAGGATTTACATTCTCGGGAAGGAGACATTCATCCAAGTTGATCATAAGCCACTGCATTTCATGTAGCCACAAGGAAAATTGCAGAATGATTGCC
The DNA here is from genome assembly GCA_009831015.1 of Picea engelmannii. Lineage (NCBI taxonomy): Eukaryota > Viridiplantae > Streptophyta > Pinopsida > Pinales > Pinaceae > Picea > Picea engelmannii. Next base: position 99,389 of record ML838747.1, read on the forward strand.
ATCAAAAGTGGTCCACATATTTGCAACAGCTCCACCTCAGCATCAAGTATAAAACATGAAGTACCAACCGAGTCACTGATTGCCTCAACTGACCTCCATTCGCGACACTCACCATGGTGCTAGACTCTTGCGACCATGAGAACTCTAGATGCCCCCACCTCTATGCGACAGATCCTGAGTTCAATAACACCTACTAGATGTTTGCCGCAAACACAACTGTCACTAATTTCCATCTTCAAGACAGGCTGTTGTGCCATCTGGGCCATCTCTGCATTCCATCAAGCGAGCGAGTGAAGCTGATTTGAGAACCCACTATAGTCGGGTGGCAGGACACTCTGACATGGAAAAGACAGTGGAAGTGCTGCAACGACATTTCTACTCATCGAAACTTCGATAGGGTGTTAGCATGTATATCCGGTCCTACACTTCCTGCACAATTGCCAAACCGACCACTAAGAAACAAGGCCTATACACTCCTCTTCCTACTCCTGACAAGTGTTAGGAATTCATCTCAATGGACTACATGCCGGGCCTTCCATCCACCAAGCGGGGAAATGACTGTGTTTTTGTGGTTGCTGATCGATTTTCAATGATGGCGATTTTGATCGCCTGCAAGAAGAGCATCACAGTGGAGGCCATTGCCATGCTCTTATTTGAATGAGTGTGGGTACAATTTGGGATCCCACAAACTATTATCTCAGATTGAGACAGCTGATTCCTTAGCACATTCTGGTTGAGCCTTTGGTCACTGCTGGACACCAAGCTCACCAAATCCATTGCCTTCCACCCCCAGACAAATTGCCAAACTGAGGTCATCAATTGGATGATCGTGCACATCCTGCACATGTACAATTCCAAGCACCCCCACACTTGGGACGAGTGTCTTCCCTATGTTCAAAACATCTACAACAGATCCATACATAGCTCAACTGGCCAAAGCCCCTTTCAGGTGGGGTTGGGATTTCAACCATTGGGTCCCATGAATGTTGCACTACCGCTTGCAGCCACCCATGAAGACTCGTCACATGCTCCAAATGAAGCTGGAAAAGCCACTCGGTTCATTGAGCAGATCCAACACATCTGCCAACATGTTCATGATATTTTACATAAGTACAATTCCAAGTACAATCAACGCCATGATCAACACCAAGTGCCACACCAGTTTCAAGTGGGAGACAAAGTTTGGTTGCACTTATAGAAAGAACGCCTTATAGGGCCTCATCGGAAGCTTCGTCCACTCCGTTATGGACCTTACACCATCACCAAAGCTATGGGTGATAATGATTTTGAGCTCAACATTCCCCCCTTCCTTGGCTTGCACCTAGTGTTCAATGTGGACCTCCTTCGACCCTATTTTCCACCATTATAGGACACCTTAGAGATAGAAAAACAATTGGCACCAATAGAGCTCAATCCTGACTGCATGGAACATGCATCCACTGATGAGATAATGGACACACATGTCAAGGGCACTCACGAGTAGAGGATCCATATTTATCAGGTTGTCAAAGTAGGGCAGCTCTTGCACCAAGGCAAGTGGCTCACCCGGGGCCAAATTTAGCAGAAATTTCCTCATATGATGGGGGAAATCAACGCAATGGAGACCGTTTCTTCATAAGGGGGTAGGATTTATCCAGGAGGATATCGGTGGCCACCCATCTATTCCAATTGGCTCAAAACAATTTTTTGGCAATTTACTATTTTTAGCAGTTTTTCAGGTCCTAAACTTCCAGGGCCATTTTGAGGGTCTAAATGACTTTTTTTCACGATCAAGAGCCCTATATATTGTTAAACGCCTAATTGATCCTATGAAAGGAATATCCTCGTCAATACCTTTCCAACGAGCTATCGCGTGCCCAAAACGAAGATCGTATGCAAAAGTTACGACCCCAAGAAGTTGATGTACTAACTAACCCAAATGGGGCCCACATGACTTTTTGCGCTTCATCTCCTAGGGTTAGCTTTTTGGATGTCTAGGGTTTTGGAATTATTGTTTACTATAAAAATGATTTCAGAGCCTTAGTGTACTCATCTTCTTGCGAATGAGCGTAACCGTCACATCTCTTCTCAGAGATACACTGCCACCATTCTAGCAAGCTTGTTTTCAGTCTGCATTTTACAGTTTCAACATATTTCTTATTTAACAGAAGCAAGTTTTACTGTATCTCTATTATTATTCACTATGTCTCTATGTTAATATTATAAATTTGTGTTTTCATTTCGTTCTACTCATAAATCCGGATCAACTAACACCTTAGATAGTAAGAGTTGAAATCTAAAACGAGACAAAAATATGTTACTTATTGACAATGAAGTGACATAGAGCGTCAAGGAAACATCAACTTATTGTTGATAAGAATCCATGCACTATGGATATGGTCCTCATTATGTTGGTTTACCAGGTGATGTGGTATTTTCACTAGAAACATGATCTCTATTTCAAGCATAATTTAGGCTCATACATGAGAGACTACCACATATCAATTCATATGACCTGCGAATTAGGTGTAATAGAAAAACCAATAAAGGGGGTGATCAAATTTGATTAGGTAACCACTTGTGTAACTCCTCAAATGGATATGAGAATGTTAAATACCTTCCAAAAGAATCTCTAACTAACTAAGGGATTGGAGACTCCATGTCTCATCCTTGATTGTGAGTAGGCAATTTGCAACACCTCTACTCAAATCGACACAAAAAGTTGTCATTGATCCAATTAGCAGGAACATATCGAAGGGAAGAACCCAAAAACCTATAGAGAAAAATAATTATCTAGACTAAGGGATAGGGACCTCACCTAGGCACTAGACATTGGAAAAGAGGGAAACCACATCCATGTGTCTAGACCTGGTAAGTGTCTACTTAAGGAAGGATAACCATCACAAATAAATTGTCATGGATGGTGGGAGGCCTAATGTAATCAACAAGCATTGGGCACATGTAAGTGCCTTGGAAATATGTCACATGCCCTGGTATCTAATAAGGGTTGGTGTATGTTAATGACTAAGTGTGAAATCCATACAATATAACTCCTAGAAAAATAACACTTTGTACCAAATGAAAGTGAAAATCGTAGGTTACAGGCATAGGATAAACAAAAAACTAGTATTTTACAATGCATGCCAAAACCACTTCATGTAAAGGAAAGTTTGACCAAGTAAAGACATTAAAGATCATGTCTTAATGGATTAGGGGAATTTGGGGATCCAATAGAGGTTCCTAAATTAACCAAAACCCCTACTAGCACATAAGATTGAAGTATGATCTAATTAGCAAGGGAGTGACCCAAGTCATAGTGATATAAATAATCTTACATGTATAAATATATAGACATTTAGAGATTATTGTTGACATAGGCATGTTGTATAAACATTTAGAGATTAGGGTTGACATAGGCATGTTGTATCAACATTTAGGAATATAGAAGGTGGTAGTGGATATAAACATGTCTTATTCATTGTTGTGTGTTAACCTCATAGGCATGTTGTATGAACATTTAGAGATTATGGTTGACATAGGCATGTCATATAGAAATTTAGGCATATAAAATGATATAATGGTTATAAACATGTCTTATTCAAATTTGTTGTGTGTTAACCTCTTGAATAAATTTGGTTGAATTATATTGGACTATATGTCTACCACAAATTACCAAATTACAAGGTTCATGAGTGAAAGTGATGTTGATAAACATATTTCTTCACATTTTCAAATTTGTAACAATAATTTGTAGATATGAAATGATCTTACTTTTGAACAACCATTGTTCTAGTGGATGACTACACTATAACATATAGTGTCATGTACAATCATCATTGTTGGTCTTGAAAATTCTTTATCAGATTGCCTAAAATCCTAGATTAACATCATGTTGAACTACATTACAGTGCATTGCTAAACTTTGTTGTTGAGTTCCTTGCACGATTCATTACCAAAGAAGTGTCACATTAACGACACAGGTCTATTGATTGATTTGATGACTTAATTTCATGACTATTGTCAACAATTTCAACTTTGTTGTGCCAACATTTTTCTCACCTTCACAATTGAATCATCAATTTGTCATTGACATCCATTGATTGAATAAAATTGTGGATGCATATAGGTAAACAAATTACATGTTGCACTTTGATATATATGGACCAACTTATGAAAAATGAAGTGTTTGTATGAAAAATCTAGAATTTGAAGGTATCAATCAAAACAAATTTACATATATAAACACTTTCATTTCCAACAATTTAGAAGATGGTAGAACTATGGGCACATAGAAAAACAACATGGTTATCAACATTTAAAGAATCAAAGACAAATTATCAATAGTCAATGCCTACAAACATTCCCCATGAATGGATCAATCAAGAGTGACAACAATTTAGTTCAAACATATAGAGATCTTAAAAATGGGCCACATCTTATGCTTTAGGGACAAATAATCTCAAGGAAGGAAAAGTAATGTGATCCCTATAGCTAATACTAGGGACCGATTGTGTCAATAAAATTAAGTTGGCCAAGAATTGGCCTACATAAGTAATGTTTAAGAATATATTTAAAAAATGCAAAGATTGTGATATGTTTTCATTACACAAAGACAATTATGATTATTTGAAATTTAAAACATTTTCAATTATTTGGAGATATTCTCCTCTTTATTTGAAGGAGTTGTGAAACAAATCAACATTCTTGTAATTGAAGGTCTACTTCTTATTTACATTTAACATATTTAGTATTCTATGAGTTCTTGTGGATATGTTGAAATGTTACAATTACTAGTCAAATTCCAAGCCTAAGGATTGATAATACTAAATCATATAATCTCCCTTAGTTAATGTTTTTATACCAACATATTTTTATTTTATTAGATCTAAAATGCCTATAATATTTCTTATTATCATTATTCAAGGCATGCTCGTAAAACTATTTTTAACCGATATTATTACAACTAGTTTTAACCGATATTATTACCAACTATATTGGACAAACTTTGAGATGGACCAACATTGACTAAATTTCACAATCTTGGTTATTTTATAGTGAGAAGAGTTTGAATATGTAATTTAATAAAAAACCCTATTTTTTATATACAATAAATGTGTTATAAAGTATCTTTAACCCTTAATATGATCAAACAAACAAACCATTTCATGAAATATTTTGTTATTCACATTACCCATTATGAATCTACCTATGCAATGTGTTAACCTTGGCGTTCTTGTGATTATACAAATTTGAATATAACATAAGAAATGCTAGAAATCATTATAAAAGTTAATATGCGTAAAAATCTAGCAACTTTTTGTTAAAACCCAATGGACTCTACTCACTCAATCACTACAAACCTCATGTTGTAGTCATAGACTATATGGAGTTCTAAGGTACTTTGGGATCCTATTAAAAGTTGACTTCCAAAATTGAAAATCCGTAGTGCTTCTTCCAAAAGATAAAGTGGAAGTTATATGTTTGACCCTTTAGTTTGCTTAATTTAGAAGGGAGGGTGGGAATTTTAAATTATAGTTGGACCAACTTCCAACTTACATTTTTCATATGATCTATTCCCTTGTTGTAGTGTTTATTGCTTAATTTAGAAGGGAGGGTGGCAATTTTAAATTATAGTTGGACCAACTTCCAACTTACATTTTTCATATGATCTATTCCCTTGTTCCCTTGTAGTAGTGTTTATAAGGCTAATAAAATTTGTTTCAAACTACCTTTAAAGGGGTCTAAGAAGATGTCACACATAGGTGGTATGGAACACAATGTATCACCTCGATGAACGTGGAGTACTTGGAATCAAGGGTCCATTCCAACTTACATTTGTCATATGATCTATTCCCTTGTAGTAGTGTTTATAAGGCTAATAAAATTTGTTTCAAACTACCTTTAAAGGGGTCTAAGAAGATGTCACACATAGGTGGTATGGAATACAATGTATCACCTCGATGAACGTGGAGTACTTGGAATCAAGGGTCCATTCCATCTAGATGCTTATTGTTGTTGGAGCCAAAAGGTTTTGGTATTTATTTAACTCTTATGAATTGATAAAGAAAATTGTGGTAGTGAAGTGTTTTGAAGGGAAGGATTTTAAATAATATTTCATTGATCCATAACTAGTAGATGCCGTAGTAAAACATTGGGAGTTGAAAAAAAGGGTGAACAATTCTAATGCCTAATTTGTTTTACAACCCAAGAGAGGTTTTTAGTTAATTAAATAGTCTAGGGGCCACAACCTTTTACCACTATATTACAAGCATTGGATTATCTAAAATTAGTTTTCAAGGAAACAAAGCTAGTTTAAGAAAATGACTAATTTAATCTAGGAAAAGATTAACTAGTGAGTCACTTATATTTTTGACAAGGTTGTAAATGAGTTAATTCTCGCATATATCTTTCAATTTAAAAGAAGACTAATTGTTAGAGTAGGAGTTAATGAAATCTCCTTCCCCACAAACAAGTTTGATTTTATTTTTCTCCTTCAATAATTCCATGCCACATGTCTACGGTCTCCTTTGTTAATTTCCATCTTTTAAACGTGATCGAGTACAAATTTCTAAAAGTTAATAAATGATGTATTTTTCCATGATGATTAAGTACGAATTTGAAAACTCTTAATTGACCTACCATTCCACATGGTACAAAATACCTACTCATTGATCAGTAGATCATTAGTGACATTACCTAACCTAGAATTGGCATTACTGAAGATCATCAACCACATTATATAACACATCAACCTTTACCAAATATCATCAATGATATTAGAGATATGCTTAAAATGAATCCTTCTGACATACATTATTTTCAACAAATGAGTTATACGAAGGACTGTATGAGTTACGGAATAACAACCAAAAACAAAAACCAAGATCTCAATTTTTGGACATGTGGGTATGGTAGTAATATGCACTACCCAAAGAAAATGTTTTGATTTGGAAATTGAACCATAAGGCTCTTGTTTCAATAAAAAGTACGAGGAACTTGAGTCAATGAGAGCCTTTTTTTTATGTGTTGATCGTGGTGAATACATGATTTCTACCACATCTTTTGGAGCTATCAACGATATGGAAGTGTTTTATAGGAACTTGGATTGTTTTGATTAAGATGGCCTAATAGAGAATTTAAATGAGTGATGATATAATTTAGGGGAGTTTCTCTATTGCACCACCTAGGAAATGTAATTGGAAATTACAATGTTTTTAATACAATTTGGGTGTCAAGGAGCTTGGCCTTTTTCGATGGGAAGATACCTTTAATGAAATGAACAATGAGAAGGATCCAATAGAACATTAACTACATAGTCCACTATGGCAACAACAAAGAGGCACTTCCATAAGTGTTGGTAGATAACTTTTCTAGAAGTACCCTAACTATCATCATTGCCCTTGGACGAGGCTAGAAGAAAGGTTATTCTTCTATAGATTGCCTCCCTTGCTTGATTGAAAAGAGGCCACATGGTTGAACCAAGAAAGGGCTGTGAAGAGCAATCCATTCTAGTTCATAGTTTCAAGCTACCATAAATATTAATATTATTTACTTTCAAAAGAAAAATTATTTGTCTATCAATAGTAATAGTAATAGTTTTTTTTTCTAAATGGTTCCTGTAACTATTAATATGATCAAAATATGTACAATAAATTTTTATAAAAATGGGGGTTTCTTTAAGAAACCATGTGAGCATATAGTCCAAAACCTTATATCAACTAGAGCACTAGCAATGTGAAAATAAAAAGTTCCCTAAGGTTACATTAGCATACAAAATAGACACTAGATCAATAATAATGACACCCCATACATCATTTGATGCTCAAAATCATGAGGCTTCTTTTCCTCAAGAATGACAAGTTTTAGAGCTCATAACTTGTCGTCTTGAAGGTGGGGTGGAGGAGACTAATTTTTGGTACCTTTGTCAGTACTCCCATACAACTCTTCTCACACAATGCCACGTGAAATAAGATTTATGAGATTGTGCAAACTTATCAAGGGGATCCTTACTCATATTACTAGGTACCTCACCCTAATAATTAATAAAAATGTGAATATGTTCCACTTCCATCGAAAATTTTCCTAAATTGAACATAAATATGTAGGTGCAAATTAGCACAAATTAGTGCTCTATCATATTAGGTGGATCTTTGATCACTTTTAAGATTGTCAATACTTCTTTTGATTTTTCACTCCATCACGAGTTCTCATCCTCAAAGCTACACTTTTAAGACTAAAAAATTGTCAAGCAATGAAAAACCAGAAGAATTATTGACAATATGTCTTCCTACAAAATCCTTTAAGTTACACTCTTGAGATTTTTGAATAGACATCGATTCCTTATTTTTCCAAATGAAATATAAAATTTATATTTTAAGAAGATGCCACATTGCTCAAAATTCAGTGGCCCATGGAATAATCTCACCTAACAATGAAGATTTCCATGTGATATGGGAGGAGAGATATTAACTACTCAAGTGACAAAACCAATAACAACTTGATTGAAAAAAATCACAAAAACCAAAAAATGTGCTTGATTGTTACATTTTGGCCACAAACTAAACATTTAGGCTAAGAGATTCCCATATGTTGCAATCTATGGCCCAAGCCCAAGCCACCCATCATCAAAGACCATGGGAATATCACCTTTTTGGGTTCAATGGAGGGCTTCCAAATAGTTTGATTGTGAAAAATTGCGTCTTTGCTTGGATTTTAGTCTCCATATTTGTTGAGTATGATAGCAATATCTAGCTTCAATGTAGTGATCGATAGACATACATGATATTGTATTTATTTAAGGCCTTATAATGATTCCAATACTAATCTCTCCACCAACTCACTAGGGATTGCAAACCTATTTTGATCAGGAGAGGTTCTCAGGAACACATCTTTTCACTATTTCCAAGATCAATATGTTTGGGTTAGAGAGTTTGAACTATGTGTTTAGCATTGGATAAGGTATCCAAACTCTAACTTGGAATTCAACCAAATAAAAATCCTTTGGATGCCATGCTTGAACACGAGCTTAGTGGAAAACTAGAGTGTCTCATCTAGAGGTCTATTGTTGAAGCACAATGTGAGTGACCACCACAAAGTAAGTTCATTGAATAACAAACCTGATATAAGAGCGTCCACCATGTGAAAACTCTAATGGCCTTCAACATTGGCCCATAAGAAGTTTCTAAGGAACCTCTCTAACTTTTGATAGGCCCTAAGAGAAAGAACCCATCATGAGTAATAAATATGTATAAGCTACCAATTCCTTCTAGGTGGAAATATAAAATTTGGAAACAAAGGATAGAGGCTTTAACATCCACATGTCAATTTTTTTTTCAATCCATGGGATCACTTTATCTCATAATACCTTATGAGAGATCTAGAAGGTAAAGGGGAGATTCCCTAAAAAAATGAAATTTGTCATAGTTGGATCCAAGACCATCCTTGGTCCAGTAGCAATTTGAACATGTCCCCTTGGCTCTCCTTGAAACATTATGATCTCTACTTTTGAATTATTCATGTCGAAGCTTCACAAAAAAAATGGACAAAATCTAAAGTGTTATCCACTGATCGTTTTTTTCAAGAATGTTATCCACAAAGTGGCCATTAGCCATATGAACAACATCAAGACCTAACAATGGAATTCCTTTAATCAAACCTTGGGCCATTCTATGATGAATACAATAGTAAAGGGATTTAACATTAATTACATACCAATATGAGGCAAGGGGGAATCCTTTCCTAATCTATTTGAAGAACCTAATTTTCTCATATTTATCTTGGATAATGGATACAAAGTTGAGGCTTTTAAAAATAATGTGCCCATGGTCAATCCAAAGCATTGTATAAATCCCAAGACTTTGAGCATGGCATCAATGAAAGACCACTCCATTGTGTCATAGGCCTTTTCAAAATCCAAGTTGATAAATATGACATCCAACCCCAAGCCCTTTCCCACTCCATTTATCCAAGATGATGACTGCAAATAAATCATGTTTGTCCAGTTTGAATACAAATTGAGAGAATGTGCTTAATTCTCTTTGTCATGGCCTTGGCCAATATCTTGTATGACACATATTAATAAAAGTTATAGGGATCCATCTTGATATTAGTGTATGATCACTAGGTTTATAGTTGAAGTGAATTAAACCATTATTGATGTGCTCTCTCAACCATTGCTTCTATAGGGTTTTCTTATATACTTGGAGTGAGTAAACACCAATGATATCCCATGTTGCTTTGTAAAATTCACATGGGAATCCATCAAGACTTGGGGATTTACTATTAGATATCTTCATCATGACAATTCATCAAGAATGAGATACAAACTCCTTTTCAATCTCTTGTCTTCATGATGTTACCTCCCATCTTTTCAAAGCCCTATTTGGCACCCAACACTTTGAAAAAACCCTTAGTTGGCCTATCCCTAAACTTTAGGCAATGCAGACAACAACATTGAGCTCCTCTAGAACACCTTATTTTATCCACAATAAGTAAGTGCATGAGTTTGGTAGTCGAAGCTCACAACTCCTCATCATAAGGTGAGAATTAAAGTTTTTGATTGAGGTCTTCAATCTCATCTTTAACTACTTTGTGATGTTTTTCATCACAATTGGGATTTGACACCCAATCCTAGTATGCTGAATTCTTGTGGATGTGCATCTTGAAGACAACATCCTTATGTCCAACATTTTCAAAACTCTTATAGTAACTCTACAAAAATTTGATAAGAGTACTAAAGTAAAGATAAATCATTCTCCATGAACTTGTTAGGGTCCTACAAACCAACATGCCTTTTAAATCTTTCTAGGGTAATTACACCCCCCACATTCATCCTAGTATGCTGAATTCCTTTTTGTTGTTGTCTATGTTAAAATCCCCATACATCAACTAGTGCTCTTTAGGTAAGTTATCACCCATCCACCTCTAGAGAGTCATCCTTTCTACACTGCCATTTAATGCATAAATGTTGGCCAACCCCAAAATGTGTCCATCTTAAATTTAGTAAAATCAAAACTAATCATTGGGTGGAGTATGCACATGTGTTGATAATAGTTGTTGCTAGTGAGATAAGTGTTGCCCCAAAATCCTTCCCTTTTGTTATATTTTCTAAACCACTCTAAGAAAAGTTTGCACTAAAAAAATTCCTAAACCCTAGATAGCTAAAACCTAATATCCACTCAAAACTATTATCTAGTAATGCTCAAGTTGACAAACACATAGTGCAAAAAGTTATAATGGAAACTCACATGTTTGTCGTGAATCACATAATTATTATTAAGTTAATCATTGTTAAAAGCCTTAAACCTATGCCCTTCCCTTGTTCTTTATAAACATGAAATAATGAATTTCACAGATTGCCTCAAAAATGATATAAAATATGCAAACATGCATCCTTCTAGAGATCTATGCCTTAATTTACATGTACATTACCTAAATAAAAAATGACAGTTATTTGACTACTAAAATTTAAGTAAGTATATATACCCTACTCCTCTAAATTTGAACATGTGAAGAATCAATTCAAAATATGTATTAAAAACAAGACTGATTAATCCAAATGATCCAATCTCCCACAGTAATCTCTGATCTCCCACATCTATCTCTTCAACAGGTCATAGTCCAACGTTCAAGCAATCTTCAATCAATCAAAGAATCTTCAAAGTGAATCACTGTTGGGGATCAAAGTCAGCCATCATCAATCTTCAAACGCTCAACTGGTATCTCTGTTCCTCTCACGATTTTAATATATTCCTCTTCCCGCGGCAGCCATATACATAGTGATCTATTACATCAACCTGCCACATTGATCTGCCTCTAATGCAATTTGCCTCACTGGATTTCAAATTCGAAAATTCGATTTGGGCAGTGCGTATGTTTCATTTGAGCGTAGAGAGCAATCTGCAACCAGTGCTTTCCATTAGAGTCCACTACAAGTCAAATCCGTCCCTCTTTGCCTCATCACTGATCTGCACGTTCCTCTCAGCTATCCAAGTGCCCTCTGCCTGGACTGTATTTGGAGCTTGCTGGCCGACAACTGCATCGGTTTTCAAGTATTCCATCTCTTCAATCAACACGATTGGTGGTGGAGCTGGATTTGGATTTGAGATTGATGGGCGTTGTTTAAACGTTTCAAGTTTCATCGATATTTTTTTGAAATTTGATCATATAAATTTGAAATTGTAAACATGTTCAAAAATATTGAAACATTGAAATTACATAAATTTAATTATTCAAATCTACAAATCTAATAATTTTTTTAAAATTTTAAACAAAATTAATCAGATACCAAAACAAGATGTATTTCTCTTAGATCATCTTTCAAATTATTTTTTGAAAAAAACCTGTATACAATGATAGAACACAACAATGTAGTTGTTAATTGGATAATGAAAAAGGAGAAAATATTAGCAATCATACATAGTTTGAACATATCACTTCTCATTTTTGGAATATCAATAAAAAACAATCATATGCACAAGTTTTGAAGGCATCACTCTTTGACAATAGCATAAAAAGACAATCATATGGAGAAGTTTTGAAGGCATCACTCTTTGACTTGCATTTATAAAGCATATTAAGAGGTTTTGAAAGTAGACTTTTAGGATGCCCTATTAAAAAGTAAAATATTTTATGGGTAGTTTTAAAAAGAAAATACTAAATATAAACATGATGTAAAGGGTAGTTTTAAAAAGAAATTCATCATAAAAAATTACTTGATAGGTGGAAGTGTGCATCAAATGATTGGAGTTAACTTCAAGGCTTAATCATTATTTTTTTGATCAGACTATAAGTGGGTCAAGGCTAAGTCTATATTGTTTTTTCTTTTTTGAGTGAAGAGTGAAGTGTGTAATGTGGAGCTTATGGTGTCTCTTATGTCGTGTGCATTTGATGATTGACTCATTGGCATAATTGGTGCACACATTCTTTTTGGTGCATTTGATGATTGCCTCAAATTTGGGGTAAATGTTGCAAACCTTCACATAAAATTCTTTCAAGGTAAAATTTTGGAGTAATAATGATAAACACTTGTCATAAAAAAATTATGAGTTTGTAAATCTATTTTCAGAATCATATAAATTGGAAGGCTTAAAAAATTATAAAACATGGAGTCAATATATGGAAAAGACACTCAAATATAATGAATTATGGAAATACATATGTAGTGGAGATAGATAAAAAAACCCACTAAACCAATTTAGGTTGCTCCATTGACTAAATGGGAATTGAAAAATGAATAAGGTTGGGCACTATTAAAAACTTTAATGAATGAAGAAATGTACATTCAAATTGTTGAGAAAGTTCTTGATGCATGGTTTGTCTAGAATATATTGAAAGATTTGTTTAACACACAACATGAAATAAAAATGGTTGATCTACAATTAAAATTGCTTCAACAAAAAATGAGTGATGGGGGTGATGTGCTAGAATAAATTTCTATATTAAAGATCATCATGAAAAAAATACCTAAGGTAGAATTTCCTACAATGAAAGATAGTTTGATGGAGACCGTATTGATTGTAGGGTTTCCATCCTCATATAAACATTTTCTAGAAACTCTACAATTGACTGATAAGTTGGAGAAAACTACATTTTATAAGTTGAGTGAATTATTGCTCAACATGATAAAACATTTCGGAAAAAAGAAACAATCAAGAGAAGATGTTGTTTATACAAGTTCAAGCTCAAGCAAGACATGAACTACAAGTTTAAGATGAAGATGTTCTCCCATTAATCCTATATTTTTTTGTGGAAATTAAAATCACTCTTCTCATTGAGGACATGGCCGATCTCGTAGCAAAAAAAGAGGAAAAAATGATTTCAATCAACATGGTTCAAACAATTTTAGACAAATTCAATCAGAAAGACATGCAAATCGTAATCATCAATCTAGAAGAGGTAGGACATGAGTCAAATCACATGTAGAAGATGTAATAGAGTTGGACATCATGCACCAAATTGTAGAACTCCTAATGATAAGTTACCTGATTTCAAGAAAAAATCAACTTCAACATAGTATGCAAATGTTGAAGGTGTGGATGATCATCAAAATAATTTTGAGTATGTACCACGTCTCTTCAAAGATTAGAGTTAACAGATTTAGCTGTCTTTAACTATTCATTTCGAAGTGAATATGAAGATGTATGGATAATGGATATAGGTTCAACACAACATATGACATTTAGATGTGATTTCTTCTGGTCTTTTTGTAAATGCCAATTCAATTCAATATTTTTGGCCAATGACACGACACATAAACCACAAGGAAAAGTTTTTGTAAAGGTTTTTCTCCAAGGGGTTGGAGAGAACGATTTCTAATGTTTGGTATGTACCAACATTCAACAAAAAAATTGTTATCTTTAGTGTTAATCCAACAAGCAAGGCATCAAATTATCATGGAAAATAGATTGGTTAAAATCATCTCAACAAAAGGAAATTTCAAAACAATAATGGTAGGGTATGAAGATGGAAAAATTCTAAGTGGGAAAGGGAGAGTCATTCCTAGAAAGAAGGATTTTGTAGGTGTGGTTTCCAATTCTAGAATTTCACCCAATAGATTATGCCATGTTCGATATGGACATTTGAGCTTTGAAAGTCTTTCTCCCAACTTTAAAAACAAGGAATGATAAGAGGGATTCCAACCTTTAAAAAGGAAAACACAAGATGTGAATCTTGTATTTATGGAAAACATAATCGAGGAGCATTCCCCACTAGATCATGGTGAGAAAACAAACATTTCCACAATAACATTTGTGGACCTTTAGAAACTTCTTTTGGAGGATGTAAGTATTTCCTACTTTTCGTTGATGATTTTAGTCAAATGACATGGGTATATTTATTGAAAGAAAAATCAAAGACATTAGACTCAAATCAAGATTTTTCATCACTTGGTTGAAAATCAATGAAGGGAAAAATTGCCACTTGAGTAAAAATAATGGAGAGGGATTCACTTCAAATGAATTTCAAAATTATTGTAAGGATAAAGGAATCAAGAGACAATTTATTAATTCCTATACTGCATAGAAAAATGGAGTGATAGAAAGAGTGAATAGAACTTTGATGGGTATCGTGAGATCTATGTTGAAATTTAAAGGGTTAAATTCTTCCTATTGGGATAAAACAATTCATACTGCAATTTATTTAAAAAATCTCCCATGGCTTCCTTGGATGACATCACACTATTTGAAGCTTAGCATGGTTTTAAACCAAAAGTTAAGCATATTCATGTTTTTGGTTGAGTATGTTATGCTTTATCTCTTAACTCTTAAAGAAAAGAGGACTAAGCTAGACTATCATAGTTTGAAGTGTATGTTGATTGGATATTCTGATGAGAAGAAGGGACATTGATTCTTATATAATGGTAAGTTTGTTGTGAGTTGGAATGCTATCTTTGATGAAACAAAAAGTACAAAATTTGTTGAGAATGCAAAGCTTCTTGGCCAGTTGGAACATAAAGCGGATAAAGGGGAAAAAGATGAAATATAAAACAAGTAAGTAATGTTGGTTTGAAATGGATTGGATTTCAACAAAAAACAGGGATGCTAAATAATTAGAAAATTCTTTACAAAATAGTTCTTCACATGAAAATTCAAAAGAATAAACTTCAAATTAGGATGGGCATAAAATTCCTAAGAGGGCCACTCAAATTTTAAAGGATGTAAGGTCAAATGAACAAAACAAAACAAGTATAAGAAGTTCCACCAGAAATCAAGAAGATTTTGTCTTAATGGTTAATGATTCTACCGAGCCTTCACTTTTAAAGATGTAATAGAACACGAGGAATGGAAAAAATCTATGGATGATAAATATGAATTAATGAGGCACCCAGAAATGTGTTGATTATCCTCCAAAAAAGAAACCCATTGGATGCAAATTGTAACATCCTCATTTTTAATCTCCAAACCAACAATGTATAAAGTAAATATGATGTATGACCATGGGCCAAATGCTATTATGTAAAAGATTTATATTGAAAATAATAAATAAAATGTATGATTCACCGATTGCAGACGAACATGGATGGAGACATGGGGGCTAAGATTCCATGAGAGAGGGTATCCATGGGGCGGGATTACCCATGCCTATTAAAGCCAAACCACCTTTCTAAAATCATTATTTTGTATGAACATTCTATTTTATGTTTGAGTGTTACCAAAGCCATTCATTGAATACATGTAAGAGGGTGGGTGTGTAAAGTTACCTCACTGATTTATTGAGAGCATGGGCTTGAGTACAATAAACCCTAGGAATTGGGAGAGTCAACATGCATGGAAGAAAATGAAATTCATACGGGAAAAGAGAACAATTTTTACATGCATATTTTTGGACAACAAGAGAGTTCCGAGTGTTGAATCTTGAAGGCAACCATAGTGGGCATAGATAACAACTTGCTGGAGTTTTAATTTCATAGAGAGATAGGCCGTAGGCCTATGAGTAATTTTGTGTTCAATAAATTGTCAAGAGAGCAAGTAATTTGCTATTGTGAGAAATCCTATTGCTGCTATAGATTCTTGGAGTCTTCAGTAGAGATATTTCCTGTCCAACTTGTGCTTGAACCTTGGAGAGAATTAGGATAGTCCGAGGGATTGCATGTAAAAGAAGGGGATCCCATTACTTGGGTTGTTTAGGTTGAGGGGAAAGAGAGATGGTGGATTGGAATGGATATAGAAATTAGTTTTCCTATAGGGGACAATGGACATCCTTAGGAACCACTGTCTCTTGCGGATTAATAACCCCAGCTCGGGGGTGACTTAGTGTTGAGAATTGGAGCAACAAGTCTATGGTTGAGAGGAATGTCCATCCTTTGTAGTGGGTTGCATATTTGTTATTAAGATAAGTTTTTTTTATCTTCTATGTTTACTTATGTTAAATGTTGAGATAAATTGTTGTGCATGTCACTTTGCATCTTAGCTTATTTTATTGTTGTCTTTTGTGGGTAAATGACGCATTTGCTTCTGTGTTTCATTTGATTGAATGTTGTTGTATATGTTTAATTGTTTCTATGCATGTTTAAATTAATTGCATTCACGTTTTTCATTGTTATGGACCGTTGCATGAGCTTGAATGTCATGCTGTGCATTTTTCCACATTTAAAACTGGTATCCGATTTTCACAAGGTCATTTTTAGTAGTAAGGGGACTCAACTGGGAAGCTGGGTACATTACAAAGTGGTATCAAAGCTTTTGGTTCAACACTGGACCTGTATGGGTCAAATATCAATGCAAATTTGATAAATTTGTGGTTGCATATTTTTTCTACATTAAATTTGGGGAGAATGGTAAAATCTGAGTGAAATCCCCAAATTTTGAGCAAATTTAGGTTGAATTTGCACTTAGAATGGTAGAAGAGATGATTAATTGCATCGATTTGCAAGTTGCAAAGTTAAAAATCGACCTGGGAGGTTGAATTTTTTTATTTTGATGGCAGCCATGAAGCTTAATGAAATCGACGACTAAGATCACTTTGATCTTGAGATCAATGGTCCAGATTCATCATGGTTTTGGAAAAAAAATTCTATGTTAAATAAGTTCATTGATGCAACAATTTCTAAGTTTATCGTGATCACAAATTCTTCAACTCACCAAAGTCACAAATTTCTCAGTTTGCCGAAGAAGGAATTTAGAGTTCGGTGAAATTATGTGAAGTGGAAAAATGTTGGTTTGCTGATGAAGAAAATTTGTTGTCGAAAACCCAAGTTTATTTGATCACCGAAAATAAGTGTGTTTTGACCGCCAAAAATAAGTGGAAAAAGTTCGGTGACGTTGAGTTGAAGAAGTCCACTGAAGGAAAAAGTTTGAGTTGCATTTTGAGGTTCGTCAAAGTGCATTTTGTAGTATGATGAAGTCCATCTTGAAGGTTTCTGAAAGACAATTTTGAAGTCCATCGAAAGAGCCAATTCCTTAGTCGACCGAAAGAACAAATTTGGAGCTTGTCGAGGACAAAATTTGAGTTCGCCGAAGATATATTTTTGGAGGTTGTCGAAGTACATATTTGTAGCTCTATGATGGAGAAGATTTTTTGAGTTTGCAGAAAGACAAAAATTTTGAGTTCGTTGAATGTAAAATTTTGAGTTCGCCAGAGAGGAAAGAAGAAAAGAAGAGAAAGAGAGAAGAGAATAGAAATAAAAGAAAGAGAGAAGAAGAGAAAGATGAAAGGGAATGAGAAAATATAAAAGTTTACAAATAAGTCTGGAGCCAAAAACTTGTTTTGGTCATAACAGGAGAATTTTAACTTCAATTTAGATGAAATTTAAGGGGCATGTCCACAGTAATAAGGGTTACAAGAGTGCCAACGAGGGTCACTGGATAATTCTGCTTCCATTTCCCGAAAACCATGGATTAATGGGTTTTGAAGATTAGGGTTATGCTCAGTGACCGAGACCCATATTAAGGTGAAGTTTTTATAGATAGCTCAAAGAAATCATGAAGATACTCAATTTATATTTTGACACAATTCAAAAGGGTTTGGAGTGGAGGTGAAAAAATAGGGAAAAATCCACTTTTCCTGGATACGTTTTGTGGATTTTCGAAATCTTTAGAGGAAAAGGGACCCTAGATCACCAATCTAGAAAAAATTACTTAGTTGACATTTTACTTACTCATCAATTCAAACAAATTTTTCTTGAGGGAGTTTTACCCAATTTTGTTCCGTTTGGGAGATAACCAGTTTTGGCTAATAGTTCCAAGTTTGTAGGAAATGTAAAAGTGTAAAGTCATCAATTCCAGATTTATATAGAATTCGGCTTGAGCGTCTAATTCTAAATCCTAAAGTGTGCACTTGATATATATATATTTTTGATTCCTAATGGACTTTCTTCTATGGGTGGTAGAAAATGGTCTCTCAAATAAATTGCATCAGTAAAAAATAGGTCACAAATGAGTACATATGTCAAAGTTTAGAAAGTTTTAATTTTTAGCTCAGAACTCAGAATGAGGCATGTGTACAGTCATTGGAAATATAAATTAGAATACAATGTATTTAAAAAATAAAAATATGATTTCAATGCATCCACACTCATAAATTCAGTTGAAGAATGACCTGTAAGCTAATTAACAAAATATTCTACAATATGCATAATTCTAACAACAATTGTTGCATGCACATTTTGCAGAACTAGAGGTACATACAAAATAGATTTGGTTCCTATATGAGGAATAGAGACAAGGATAATTCCTAAG
>ML838748.1:55363-67166 GCA_009831015.1 Picea engelmannii
AATTATGAATAGAGAAATAACCTTCTAGCAGATTTAACCATTTATCTAGGGCATCTGCATCTATTTGACCTTCAAATACAGGAATATCAAAATTAACCTGTACCTTGAAAGGCGAGGTGCCTCCAAAGTGGTCACTTGATGAATATGTGCCTGATGCTATCGGTAGGTGTTGAAGGATGTGGGAAAAATTCTCCATCATTTTTTCCCTCTATCGTGTGAGAGCTTGCTCAAGTAACAGACTGATAGGATCGTCTGCTCCATCGTTTTTCTTTTCTTCCTCCATTGAGGGTTTCTTGGGTGTGAGAGAGTAATTTTCCTCGAGAGAGACAAGATCGAGACCTAAATTTATATACTCAGACCTCGTTGGGGACATGCACTGAAAAACGATCAAGAGCAGCCTGCTCTGATACCACTAATCAGGATTATTTTTGGGACGAAATGAGAGCAGAGATATAATAAATAAATGGACAAAGATATTGCAGATATTCAATAATATAACAGAAATGTATCATATATGCAACCATAAACATAGATATACAGTAATACACGATTTCTATTAATCAGAGAAATGTACAGAGACTGTAAAAATACAGAGTGAAAGACTCGCTAGAATGGTGGCAACTTATCTATGAGAAGAGATGTGACGGCTACTCGCATTCGCAGGAAGATGATTACAATGAGGCTCTGAAGGACCTTTTACAATAAACAGGAATACCAAAAGTCCTATACATCCAAAAACCTAACCCTAGGAGATGAAGCGCCAAAATTCATGTGGGCTGCGTTTGGGTAAGTGAGTACATCAACTTCCCGGGGTCGTAACTTTTGCATACGATCTTCGTTTTAGGCGTGTGATAGCTCATTGGAAAGGTATTGTCGAGGAGATTAATTTTTGGGGATCAATTATGCATTCAACTATAATTGAGAACCTATATATAGAAAAACCTTCATTTGGACCCTCAAAATGGCCCCGGAAGTTAAAACCTGCTAAAAATAGTAAATTGCCAAAATGGCCAGAAAACTGTTTTGTGCCATTTGGAAAAGGTGGGTGGCCACCGATATCCACCTGGATCACATATATTTCTTAAGAAATGAAACATGAAACACATTATGTACAGTTATGGATGCAGGTAATGAAAGCATATATGCAACTGGCCCAATCCTTTCTAGGATTTCAATGGCCCACAAAATCTGGCTGCCAACTTGGCATAGTTTCCCAACTTTAGGGAACTTCTATTAGATTTTACTTTCAGGAAAACATGATCACCCACTTTGAATTCTCTGTGGGTTCTATTTTTGTCAGCATAACTTTTGTGCCTGTCTTGGGCAACTTTTAAATTCTGCCATTAAGTGCTTCAAATGGGCTCATCTTCAATGATTCTTGATACCCATTGTTGTAAGAGAATTCTACCAAGTGTAGGTAGTCTTCCCATTTTGATGGTTTGTCCATCACATACGTTCTCAGTATGTCTTCTATCACTTTTTTCACCCTCTCTGTCTTTCCATCAGACTCAGGATGATACGATGTACTAAAGTTCATATTTGTTTTGAATCCTTTCCATAAATTCGAGGTGAATTTTGGGTCTCTATCGGACACAATTGTTTTAGGAATTCCGTGCAATCGTGCCACTTCCTTCACGAAAATATCAACAACATCTACTGCCTTGTGAGTAGTTTTCAGTGGAATAAAATGGGAAACTTTTGTAATCTTGTCTACCACTACCATGATCGAATCATGCAACTTGCATGTTCTAGGAAATCCCATAATAAAATCCATTGTCACCACTTCCCACTTCCATTCAGGAATGGGAAAAGGTTGCAGTAACTCTGTTGGGTGTCTGTGCTTAGCTTTAACCTTCTAGTATTCCATACATCTTGTGATATATTCAACGATCTCTTTCTTCATACCTGTGACTGCTGCCACAATCTTCTGATATCCATGGTGCCCAGCATAAGTCACGTTATGCATTTCTCTTAGAATCGTAAGTTTCAAACCCTGGACATTGGGTATATAAACTTTGTTTTTGTACAGAAGTATTCCATTAGCTTCCAAGGTGTAATTTTCCTCTTTCTGTGGTCTCTCACTCTGTTGTAGCTTTTCTACCAAGTCTATGTACTGCAAATCTGCATTTGCATCTTCCAAAATTATATCCTTAATATCAGTCCTGTACATGCTAATGGCTGAAGCATGTAAGTTGTGCACCTTTCTACTGAGTGCATCGACCACCTTGTTTTCCTTCCCTTTGATATGCTTGATATAAAAGTCCTATTCACACAGAAACTCCAACCACCTACTCTTCTTGGAATTTAAGGTAGGTTGGTCAAACAAGTATTTTAGACTATTGTGGTCTGTTCTCAATTCAAATCTCCTTCCCATGAGGTAATGTATCCATTTCCTCAGAGTGTGAACGATTTCTGCCAACTCCAAATTGTGAGTGGCATAATTCTTTTCGTGCTCTTTCAACTTCCTGGACTCATAAAAGAATACGAAGCCATTATGGCTGAGAAGTCCTCCCAACCCTCCTTTACACGCATCTGTGCACACCACGAAATCCACATTTGGACCTGCAATCCTCAATATTGGAGCACTGGTTAGCAGCTGCTTCAATTGCTGGAAACGTTTCTCACACTCTTCAGTCCACTGAAACTTTTTCTCCTTCCTTTGCAAGGAAGTGATAGGGTGAGATATCTTTGAGAACTCTGCGATAAACCTTCTGTAATAGCCCACTAGACCCATAAAGGATCTAACGTCCACCACATTCCTTGGTGCTGACCATTCTCTGATGGCCTCAACCTTCTCAGGATCCATGGTGATCCCTTCTTCTGAAATAATGTGCCCCAAGTAATGGATCTACCTTTGATAAAACGAGCATTTTCTCAACTTGGCATACATCTGGTGTTCTCTCAACACTTGCAACACCATCCTCAAGTGTTGTTCATGCTCTTCCTCTAACTTGGAATACACCAGAATGTCATCTAGGAAGACTATGACAAACTTGTCTAGATAGTCCCCGAATACACCATTCATCAAGCACATAAAAATAGCAGGTGCATGTGACAACCCAAACGGTACCACTGTGAACTCGTAATGACCATACCTTGTTCTAAAGGCGGTCTTGCTAATGTCTTCATCCTTTATTCTTACCTGGTGATATCTCAATCTCAGATCTATCTTCGAAAATATTTTCGCACCTTTCAACTGATCGAAAAGATCGTCGATCCTCGACAGAGGATACTTGTTCTTGACAGTTACTTTGTTCAACTGTTTGAAATCAATGCACAGCCTCAACGTCCCGTCCTTCTTCTTCACGAACAGGACCGAGGCACCCTAATGTGACATGCTTGGGAGAATGTTCCCCTTCTTTAGAAGCTCTTCAAGCTGCAATTGTAACTCTTTCAGCTCCGACGTACTCATTCTATAAGGAGCTTTCGACACTAGAGCTGCTCTAAGCATCAAATTTATAGAGAAATCAATATCTCTCTTCGGAGGTAGTCTGGGTACCTCCTGAAATACATATTCAAACTCTGTTAGTACCACATGGTATCCAATCTTTGAGAATTCATCTTTGGATTCTTCCTCCACATGGGCTGCAAACAATTGACAGCCTTTCATGTAGCACATTTTCAGCTACATTGTTGAGATTTCTCTAACAACCACAGCTCTGGGAATTCCTTGGACTGTTTTTCGATTCCCCCCCTCATCCAGAAAAGTAAATTCCTTGTTACGATAGTCCAGGAGGGCATGGTGGTGGTCCAACCAGTCCATCCCAATTAAACACTCATAAGATCCTAAAGGCAGAATATTCAATTCAGCCTTCGTGCTCAATCCCTTCATGTCCACAGGACAGGACTTAACCAACTCAGTGACTTTCCTCTTGGTTCTTGTAGCCAACTGCACTAACCAAGACTTTTCATGTTTTCTTCTTGATAAATGCAAACTTTCCACCACCCTAGGATCTACATAACTATGGCTAACCCCTGAATCAATTAAAATAGTAAATGGTTGGTTGTTAATCATACCTTTCACTTCAATCATGTGTGACTAAAATTCAACTTGCTTGTTGTCCAGGGCCGCATAGATCCTTGGCATTTTACTGCCCATGTCCTCCACTATTTCATCTTGTTGAACATTATGGATAGCTCTTGCTTTGCCATTTTTATGGGGACAATATCTGTACTTGTGGTTCTCTTTACAGCCCCAACACTGAATGGGCATCTATCTTGGCCTTTGTTCCCCCACTTCAGCCATTCTCAGCTCTCTAAACGATGGCTATCCTTGAGGACTATTTCTGAAAAAGGGAGGTTTGTTTCACTTCTGCCTCTTTTCTTTCTTAAACTTCTTCTCGTCATCCCAAGCCTTTCGAAAGGTAGGCTTTTCTCTTTGTTGTTCATATAATAATTTTGCTCTTCTTATTGTTTCTTCCATAGTCTTAGGATCATCATACTGAATCTTTTCAGCAATGGGAGGTGGCAGTCCACTCAGATACCTCTGAATCTTGACAACCTCATCTTTGATGAATGGAACATACTTCAGTAATTCCAAAAACCTTCGTTTGTATTCATCAATGGTCATGCTGCCCAACTTGAGTTCGAAGAAATCCTTCCTCTTTCTATCATAGTATCTTTTAGTAAATTATTTCCTCTAGAAATACCTCTTGAATTCCTTCCAAATGATATCTTCCTCTCTAATGTGTTGCACCTGCACAAGCTGATCCCACCATATGGATGCTTTTCCTTTTAGTTTATACATCACAATTCTTCCTTCTGCATGAGAGAAATAATTCTGTAGTTGGAAATATTTTCTCATGCCAAGCAACCATGTTTTGGCATCTTCCTCCTTCTTATGTTCTCCATCAAATGTAGGAGGATTAATCTTGTTCATCTCCCCTTTCAATTCATCCACTCCAGATCTTCGGTGTTTTCTGGTAGGGGATGGGCTTGAACTACTGTGCGCTTCCTTACCATAATTCTTTGGGGAGCAACGATGATGTCTACTACCACTCCTCGATCTTCCTTTTCTCTCAGGGGTCCTGCAATTCCCTGTTTTGCTTGTGTCACTCTCCTTTTCCAATTTCCTTTCTATTCTTTCCAAGCTCTTCAACTTCTTTAAGTTGAATTCACCCTACTGATCCTTGACCCTCATGAGCTTTCAACTATTGTCTCGGTGAGCCTGGGCATATTTTTTCAATCTTTCAATGATTTTCATCACATGCCCTTCCTTATCCAATTCTCGTCCATGCCCATTGGAGGTCGAACCTTCGACTCCCAAGTTGACATCCCTTCCTTCTCTTTCATTCTCTTAATTGGAGGCAATCCACACCTCTTCCATATCTATACTTGGCATCTATTCGCGACTGTCCTGACACTTGTTGAAATATGCACCCACAATGTGTAGTCAACCGAAGTTTGTCAGACCTTAAACCCTTAATAAAAGTACAACATTCATAAATCAACGCAAATAAGAAAACATTTCGATTCCATGATTTTTTTCTGAGCTTTGTTTGTCTCTGCAATTTCTGGGCGATAGCCCCCGTTTTCTTAGTCCCCAACCCATGCGTCCATGAGCCATGATCAAACTGTAAACTGTTAGGTGCTACAAGGCTCTCCAAATGAAACTTTGGGTTTTGGGATTTCGGGGTTTTAGGGTTTTGGTCTCGAAGGTTCTCGCACTCACTTCCCTCTCCAACTGCCAACTCCTGAACTTTCGACCTCTCTCCCCTAGGCCCATAGCACATCTTTCGCCAACCAAGGTAGTGACACATGGTGTACTTAAAAAGGTCCACATCACTTCCGGCGACGTCATATGGTCCCACCACTTTCACTTTTCATTTCTAAGTTTCGAGCATCAGGAGTTCATGCATCAACAGATTTCGAACTTTTGTTTGCCGAAATTCCAAAATTTCGGTCTATTCATCTACTTGATCTAAAGGTCAAGCTCCTCTCCTACAATCTATAGTGTATATCATTTCAGGATTTCGGGGTTTTGGAGGTGTTCACCTCTCCTCACTTCCCATCTCTCAACTTTGCGAAATTCAAAAGGTTCTCGCGACTCCACAAGATCTAACGGTTGAGCCCTCCTCCCAGATCTATGGTGTAGATCTTCTCAGGTTTCTGGGTTTCTGTGTCTCAATGCTCCTCGGTTTTTCCCGATAGCCTAACTCCCGAAAATCTTCTCGGATATCCTTTCGGCACCTTCTCTGGATCTAATGGTCATAAGGGATCTCCTTTCCTCCTGATCAGATCCAACGGCTCCAACACTTCATACGTTGAGCTCTCTCTCTTCCTGTGGCCATATACCACACCGAGTGCAGGTTCTATAATACCACTACACCTCCTGAGCTTTGTAACACAACCAAGTGACTCCTTGGCACTCATGAACATTCAAAGGTCCAAAAATCGGTTTTTCCAAACACGATTCCCACATGAACTTCAGGTCCAATGACCACTTATCCAACCCATTCAGGTTTAGTGTTGTAAACTATGCTCTAATACCATATTGTGATGTCCCCAACCGTCATCCCACTGGCTGGGTAAACACTACTGTGCGGAACAACATTCTCATACTTATGTAATATGCATTTAAATGAAGTTAAATGGCTTAAGATAGTAACATATAATTACTACCATCATACAAAATTAATGAAATCAATAGTAAGCATCATCACAATGAAGTGAATGATAATATAGTAAGTATCACAGACTAACATCACATATAAATTAAGTACAACATTAATACTTATATTTGAAGATGTAGTAATTCCACCTACCATGTGCAAACCTTCCACGAACCTCCCAACCTTAGACCATGTTTCTCATCACTCTCAGCAGTGGGTCACCCCCAAGCTGGGACCAAGATCCACCCAAGGTAAGGGAATCCTAAACTAGGCTGAGGTTACAGGGAATCTACACAAAATAACCAGAAGGATTCTTACCAGGATGCCTTCTTACGCCCACTACTCACGGAATTTCATTCCCCACATCTCTATTCCTTCGGGGAGTATACACCCTCACAAGCACAGTCCATCAGTGCTTCACCTCCCTCTCTGGGCCTCGACAATAGGTCGAATCAGGAAGTCTTAGAGCTCCATAGCTGGTGCTGGACTCTCTCTGGAAGAAAACCACTTCCCAACAGACTCCTTCACCTGGAAAGAGCTTCTCACAGGCCTGACAACCCGCCCCTTCAGTCATGGCCTAACCACCCGACTCGTCCACCAGCTTCCACTTCAATTCCCACAAGGTGAGGACAACAACAACAACAATAGAAATTTGGTTAACTCACGAGTGACAGTCGCAACAAGAATTTGGGTATGGACATCCAAAAATGGCAACAGACCACACTAAGACACAACACGGTTCAGACCATATCTAGGATTTTCGTCTTCACAATAAAACAATATAGGTCAGCTTCATGAATTTTTGTTTTCAGAGATGCATGAGGTTATGAAAAGGTCGATTCCAGAGTTCAACAAAATTCATGGAGGATGGGAAAACGGATAGCAACAATCTTCCCGTGAGGGTTTCCTTCACTGTGCGTGGGTATGTAGAGACAGGCGCATAGGTAAAACGACTCAGACACCCTCTATCCCTGCGGACTCAGATTGAGGATGACATAATCAGGAGCCCACCCCCTCCATGACTGACTTCTGCAGCTTTTAACTGCATGTGCCTAAGCCAACACATGTCGCCCATGAAGCTGCATGCACTCCATCAGCATGCATTCCTCTCTAGGAACTTAGGAGAACACTCAAAATTGTCCACCTTAGTTTTAAAGAAATAATAATAATAAATTATTATCCCTTTCTAGAGGTAAGCCCCCTAGAGTAGCCCGTAGGCCCAACACTTAGCCTTTCTTCTCACCTTTCAGCCCCCATTCCCTTACCGATTCTGTTATCCTTTCTTTTCACCTTTCAACCCCCATTCACCTACCCACTTTGTGGAAGCTTAGGCCCCCATCGCTCATTCATCGTGGTTGGTCTGTACACAGTGGTGTTCATATTTTTATTAACGTTCTGCATAATTACATATACAAAAACAGGCTCCTGGCCTTAACACTTAGTCTCTTCGGCCTAATAAACTCATAATCCTTACCAACTTATCAATACTCAGCTCACCATCCTATAAAACATGATTTACAATTCATAAACATGATTACAACAAGGCTCGTCCTTGGGGATATTACACTTGATTTTGATCATTCATAAAGAGCGAAATGTTCATGGACCTATCTAAGGGCCAACCTCCAAATGAATAGAGCTCCAATACAACGATAATAACTTAACAAAACATTATAGAGCTCCCTATATCTACAAATTATTTCTCATTACAAGAACCCTACCTTATTCAAAGAGGATGACCTCATACATTAATTAGTTGACTCCTAAGTACCCCTAAGTAGGGAGGTTAGGATAGGACCTTAACATTCCCTCCCCTTTTGAATGAATATTTGTCCTTAATGTTGGATGTGTGGAAACTAATGTAAAATATGTGTTTTGGTTCACATGTGGTGTCTTTGGGTTGTATGTCCTTCCATTACATTAATACTTCATGAATAATGCATTGTCTTTGTGAATGCTCTCATTTTTATAGTAATTCCTATGGTTGTAACCAAATGGAACACTCTTTGTCAAGTTTGGGGAGGATTGTCTAAGTAAAACAATTTGGCCCTACCACTTTCTTCAAATAGGACACATGAAATACTAGGCAGATATTATAGTGTTCCACGAGAGACTAGATTTGAGCGCAACTTTGAATAAGGGGATAATTTGTTCCTTCATCTCTATCCCTATAAGTAATCATCGTTCAAGGGGAAGATCCACTGGAAGTTTTCACCCAAGTTTAATGGACCCTATATAATAATCAAATATATTTGACATGTTGCTTACAATTTGGCTCTCCTAGCGCTCTCTAAGATCCACCCAATAATTCATACATGTCATGCTTGAAGAAAGTGGTAGGACCAAATTTCCAAGTCCAAAACATCTTCCTCAAACTAGATAAAGAGAGTTCCATTTGCTTGTAGACAAAGCTAGTTTTAGAAAAATGATAGTGTCATCTATCCCATTATATTATGTAGTAAGTATTGATCCATTGGAAGGATACATAGCCTGAATATACCACATGAATATCACTCACATTACTATAACAATTTCCACATCTCCATACTTAACGTTAACAATTCTTTTGTAGGGAGGGGGGAATGTTAGGGTCTCACCCTAACTCCCATAGTTAATGGAATAGGTTGTTAGTTAATGTGTAGTGGCCATATAAATATTACATAAGGTCCACTATGTAATTAGAGTCTATAATCAATAAATTATTGGTGGCCTCATTAAAGAAGGTCCATTAGGTAGTTGATATAGCCTCATTAGTGGAGGCCCACTGAATGATTACGTTTTGGGATAGATAGAAACTAATTATAGTGGTAGAAGCCATGTAATCAGGTTCCAAATGGTTAATATTGTATTGGATCTCTTCTCAATTATAGGTTTCCCCCTTGAATAGGAAAGTGAACATTGCTTCCAATTTAGAATATCAATAAATATTTTTATATTCATGTTGCTTCAATACACTCGTTTTATTCTCTTTACTTTCCATAATTATATTGCTATCAATATTACTCTGAGTTTTTTTTTTAGCTATCAAGGTACACCATTACAACTTGTGTGATCTAAATTCATTACTTTCTATGGAAGAATCAAAATGATGTTATATTTAATAAGAAGTATGCCTCGTTTACCTTCTCATATGATAATTCCTTGAGATATGTCAATCTCCTTGTATATTATAGTGAAATCATGGAAATTAAGAATGGTTATGGACCACTTGCAACAAATTTAGGAGTTGTGGGGGGATTTCCATTTCACGATCAAACAAAATCCACTTGTCCCACCTCAACATAGTCATGCAACCACCACTAGGCTAGTTTACTAATAAGAGAGAGATGGGAGTAGGAAAGAAATATGCCTCACGACCTTTCCCACATGGAAAATAGTTTCCAACACTTGCTCTTGCTATTTTAGAGGATATAAAACTTCGTAAGGTTAAAGATGAATAGGAGTCCTATGGGATTATCCAGATAAGGATCATCCTATGAGAATCGATTCGGGACCTTCTCCAGTCGATTAGGATGAGGCCCATGTTATGTGGAAATTATTTATTAGTGTTTTACGTATATGATTGTAGGCTTTGTGGAATCTTGGACTTTGATATTTTCTTTCTTGTGGTTCTATGTTGTAACAAGTTTTGGGTCAATCCATTCTCATCTTTTATTTTTGTATCTCTATTTTTTATTCTACTGGTAGTTGCATGTGCAAAGAACATTTTTTGTATTAAAGCGAAGCAAATTTTTCTATATCTTGATAGAAAAACAATGCTTTAATGTCAAAACAAATGAAACATTGATGAGTCAAGTTTTAAATCACAACTATAAGAAATGCAATGATTTTACAATAATATATAAAATCTAAGTGAGCTACATAGTGAAATAACAAATTTGACATGAAGGATAACTTCTTAAACAACTTTTCCATCTCTTTATAAAAAAAAAAATGGATGTTCAAAATACATTATTATGTTTCACTTTTCAAAACATATTTAAATAGACTATCTACACACAGTTCTAAGTTCCTAATAAATAGTTTTGAATTAAATTTTTACTATCAATAAGCATGGAAATTCTCTAATGCAAAGACCTAAATAACATATTCATATGCAGAATTTCCAATCTAATCTTTAGAACTTGAGATTCCATTGTTTTCCCGTATTTTTCAAAATGTTATAAGTCAAACCTATAAAATTAACTTAGCTAACCTATCTTTTTTAAAACCCTTATATGCAACAATCCAATCCTAAAGCATGAGTTTTAATACTTTTAACTAAAAAATGTCAATCACATGAAAAATGTGATCCAACTCACACACAAAAAAACAACTGCTTATGCAAACATTTAATTTATACAAAATATTCTTAATCATTGAATCTTTTTTAGGGAGGATCAATTCTCTAATGTTTTCAACATGATCCATCTCACACACCAAAAAACATTTCTTATACAAACATCTAATGTTCTCAACATGATCTAACTCACACACCAAAAACAATTTGCTTATACAAAAATCCAATTTCTATAAAATATTCTAAACCATTGAATCTTTGTTAGGAAGGATCAATCCCCTAATATTCTTAGGATAAAATACATATTCATTAGCATGGAACGCCATAACCAAAAAATTGTTGTTAACCACCATAATACTAAAATAAAAAAATAAAAGTGAGCTTCCTTGTAAGATCATATTAAATGTTAACATCCTTATTACTCATTTATGTTGACATCAAACACTAAAGACTTATAATATTAAATGTTGGTATTCTTATTACTCATTTTTGTTGATTTCAAAACTCAAATTATTAGATTGTAATCCTTACTTTTATTGTTATATTTCATCACCTACCACTTTTATTTAAGAGAATTAAAATTGCTAATTCCTTAATCCTATGACCAATTAATTATTTGATTTCCCTCCTAACGTTTAACAAAAAGGTGATCACACATAAAAGGGACCTTAAATATCGATTTTTTTACCTTAAATATCCAATTTTTTTCTTTATCTACCTTCTACATTTGAATAGGACTAATTTTTTACTTTATATACCTTCTATGTTTTATTAGCTTGTAAGAATCTAGAGTCATCTTCTTATCGTAGTTTGTTAACCATTTGGCCCCCACTTTTATTGATATATTATTTTGCTACTAAGAATGGTTCACTTTATGCGGATGCTAAGTTGTGAAGTAAATGTAAAATTTCTT
>ML838749.1:20284-30497 GCA_009831015.1 Picea engelmannii
CCCTGCCACCCTAGTTTCTCTGGCTGCAACCAGATGGAAGCTCCAACTTCCTGTGTTCAAGCACCCACTTGAACTTCTGAGGACAACAGTCCTCCCAAGAACCTCCCAACCTCCCTTAAATATAAATGGTTAAATACACATTCCATTTTACAGATAAATCAGTTCTTACCAATCTTTCTTTGTTCTTTAATTCTGGTCTTGTGTTCACTGTTCTGCTACTCTTCTCTTATTCAACATTTCTTCTCTGTGTCATGTCTTCTATCATTCTACTCTGCTTGTATTCTGTCCATCATGTTTCTCTTCTTCTGTTCTCGTTCTGCACAGTTCCTTCGCTCCTTCTGATTCCTCTGCTCATCTTGTTTTTCTTACAGTTTGTCATTTTTTCATTTTTATTTATTTTTAAACAATCAATGCAATTCTGTATCTATCATTTTCTTTCATACCCTTTTCTTTTTGACGATTCCACTTCCCCTTCAAATGGGAAATCCAACGACATCTATCTTGGCAACTGAAACGCTAACCAATTCATCATTCTCAGTCGGTTTCCCTTAACGGATTTACAACTGAAGCGTTAAACTGTGAGGAACAACAACAACCCTCCGATCACTTACTTGATCCAACGGTTCAGATCCCATCGGGATTTCACCCATCGCGATTTCAGCATTTGCGATGTCAAAAATCACAAGCCCTTCGGACTCGCAATTCTCCGATTCCCGATGGCTCCTTTCCACTCGCTAGCTCTCTTGGCTATAGGCCCATATGACCATCTATCATGTGACCGCTACCACTCTCATCGGGGTTTCGGGGTTTACAAGGATAATGTGCACACGTCCCCTGGAGTTGCGATATGCCGATTCCCGACCTCCTCTCTACTCCTTACACTTGTCCTCCACTGACTCCTGGGTGGCCCACAGGCTATATGCCTTATCGGGAAATCGCATATCGCGATTTCACAATGTTTGATGTTCAGAGTTTTGTCAAAACCAAAACCTGAACCCCGAAACTCCGAACAGGGATATGATCAACGGATCAGATTCATTCTTATCCAACAGCTGTGATCACTTCGCGAAATCGCATTTCACGATTTCGGAGTTCTTGATGCATTGTGTTCTTTGTATTATGAACTCCCAATCCCTGAATCTCTGATGCCACCTGTCCTCTGCGCTGTCATCACCCATGATTCGACACGTATTAAACACTGCCACGTGTCACTCTGATTCATTACTTGTATGTGCCTGTAGAGTTGAATCTGTCTGACACTTGTCACTACCTGGTTGTGCCACTTGTCGCTTAGCTGACGTGGTCTGTTGACGTGGGTCGAGTCGAAGTTGATCTGACGGTTCAGATTCCGTCGGGATTTCGCATATCGCGAAATCGGGGATTTCGTTGTAGAGTGAACTTTGCATTTTGAAATCCCGATCCCCGAATTGCCGATGAAGCCTCCTGGCTGCCACGTGTCCATACAAATGAACGGTCCATATCGCTGCTTGATTAACGGTTGCAATCAAATCGCGAAATCGCATATCGCGATTTCGGGGTTTTCAATGTCAAGTGATTTTTGCGTTATTAAGTCCCGATCCCCGAACCTCCGATGGCTTATCTCCCTTGCAACTTCTGCAGATCTGGCGGCTATTGTTCTTTCGGGAAATTTGAATAAGATCCTATGGTCACTGACTCTTCTCCTCCCGATAATTGTTGCGCTGCTATTCATTGCTATTGTCATCACTGCAACCACAACTGTTCTTGCCATCAATGACAAGTATACGCTAATTTGCTTTCTGTTATCTGAAATTGCCAACACTCTTTATATTTTGTATTTCACAGTGAAATAACAAGCCCTTTTTTATTGGGGCAGGTTAATTTCCCATGAAATATCTTCCCAATTGTCAAGATACAAAAGGAAAAATAAATTTTATATGTCATCCTATTTAGTTTTTGCAATAACACATTCCTGTCAATTTCTGCAACTGTCTCTGTCCAAAAATGTCAACTTTGAATTCCACCCAGTAATGTTCTGGTACCAGGCCTTGTGGAAGCACAAGGCTTCCCAATATTTTTCTGAGGTTTTTAATGGCTTCCTGTCTGTTTTCAAAGTTTTTTTGTTAGGAGAAAAATCTCCCCGCATATCTAAACAGACAACTAGTTTTTTGCACAATAAGGGGACACTCCAACATTTGGAAAATTACACCGTCATAAGAATTTTTGGCTCCACGGAACAACCTACTCTCCTTCCATTTCATGT
The DNA here is from genome assembly GCA_009831015.1 of Picea engelmannii. Lineage (NCBI taxonomy): Eukaryota > Viridiplantae > Streptophyta > Pinopsida > Pinales > Pinaceae > Picea > Picea engelmannii. The sequence goes on from ML838749.1 coordinate 22,527, forward strand.
TATGGACGTAGTTTTTATTGTAGAAGTAGCATGTCAATACAACTATTGGTTCCATCTGTTCCAAAGGAAGAAAAAAAAATAGTTCATTCCTCTGCCTTGGAAAATAGGGGAGTTTGTCTTGAAAAACATCAACAAAATTGACAATTTTGCAGCACATTTTAGCATCTCCAACCTCAGATATGTTGAATACATAAGAGGATTCGACCCCTATGATATTTTTAGTGAAAATTTACAATCACTTGTCCTCGACGATTATTTTGTAAATAAACACCTGCCCAAAAACAAAGATAGTGATGGTCCTGCCTCTGATACCGATGACGTAGAGACAATGCAAAGATGCACTAAATTGTACACGCAATAGGGGAAAGTCCCTAGTGACAAGAGTGTTCAATCCACAAATAAAACTCCAAAAATCATGACATCCTGGAGCATCGCTCCAACGACCCATCACAGCAACAAAGAAACCTAGAGTTCTTCAAACGGAGGAGGAGATAATGACCCTCCTCACTCTAAAATTGATAGTTCTCACAAGCTTCCAGTAGAGAAGAAGAGGAAAAAAAATGTGGGTCAGGTAGAAGAGCCGAAAATTCAGATTTAGAACAGGGAAGTTGACACTGATCTGGATTCCATATTCCCCTTCCTTGATCATCCCCAATACGGCATCCACCATAGCCATCCAATGGACATATCTGTTACCCAAAATTTTGACGAAGATGAATCCTTTGTGTTCCAAAGCACTGTTTTTGATAGCTGGAACAAAAGATTGATATTTGAGAAAAAAAATGTTAAAAATATCAAAGGAAAATGTCGTTTAGAGTTTGACGTTGCCAACATGCAGCCGTCCCAAATCTGTCAACTTCACACCACGACTGGAGAAGCACTTCATGATTCCATTAGACACATCGAGACCCAGAATGCCAAACTGAAGGACCGAGTCAAGGAAATGGAAGACGCTTTCATTCCTATTCCATTGCTTGTCAATCCTTTGGTAATAGCCATGCCTAGCATCCCTGCACCCAATGTAAAAGCATCCTCCACCCTGCTCGCATCCTGTAAAGGATATGTGGAGAACAATATCAAAAAACGAATTGAACTGGTTACCCAGGTGTGGAAAAGATCACAAACCATCGCTTCCCTTGGAACCAGGGCACATAATTTTCTTGAGCTTTTGCAAGCTGAATTAAAAGATGAAGAAAATTTATTTTTGAATATGGTCATCCCTTTTGGCAAGATTGTCAACAATATGACCGAAACAAAAAGAAGAGAATAAGATCTTCCATCCAAAAATCGGATTGCCCAATTGAATGCATGTTGGAAACAAAAAGTAAAGAACCTACGTTTCATTGTTTAGTCATGTGAACAAGCCATAGCGAAGAAAGATGAATTATTCACAAAACTTTCAAATATAGACTAAGCAGGGAAAACCAACGCCTTCCAAGACCCCCTCTTAATCGCAAACTCCTTGCCCTTAACCAGGCAAGAGTTTAATAAATAAGTTGCTATGTTGAATACCTTGTCTCTCGAAAGTTTTTACAACATCCTTCAATTTGATCAAGCTCATGTCCATGACTGGATAGTCAAATATGCAGTACAGAATGAGGAAATTCATCAGGTTCTTTTTAATCTTTCTATCGAATTCTAGGAATTAGAAAACGAATTTTTCAACATCAAAATTCGGAATGAGATCAACGTCACCCCAATGAGAAGCTACATTGAAAAATGGGTCGAAAGGAAATTGAAACAGGGCGCCAACGAAAGACCATAGGCAGTTCCCAGCATTCCAATAGCCATGGAGAACATCCTTGAAACCACAATTGTCCCCGACATCAATGAAACAACAACCGCAAGAAAATAGCCAAAGCGTTCATATGTACCCTCACTATAAGTTTAGTCATCACATCTTTCTTTGTTTCTCAACCTGATTATTCCACTTTCTTAAATACATATGTATAGGAAAACACTTATGCCTTTCCATTTATTTTCTTTTGCAGCTATTGCACTCTATATTCTTTCCACAATCCTATTTCTTGTACATATTTCTCTAATGGTCCACGTGATCCCCAATCCCAGTCTACATCACAAACTGATCCGAATTATTTTCGGCACGAAATGAGATCGAAGATATAATAAAGAAATGCACAGAGATATCACATATATTCAATAATATAACATAAATGTATTAGATATGCAACCATAAACACAGATATACAGTAATACATGATTTCTATTAATGAAAGAGATGTACAGAGACTGTAAAAATACAGAGTGAAAGACTCGCTAGAATGGTGGCAGCTTATCTCTGAGAAGAGATGTGACGGCTACTCGCATTCGCAAGAAGATGATTACAATGAGGCTCTGGAGGCCTTTTTACAATAAACAGGAATGCCAAAAACCCTAGACATACGAAAACCTTACCCTAGGAGATGAAGCGCCAAAATTCATGTGGGCCCCGTTTGGGTAAGTGAGTAAATCAACTTCCCGGGGTCGTAACTTTTGCATACGATATTCGTTTTAGGCGTGTGATAGCTTGTTGGAAAGGTATTGTCGAGGAGATTCATTTTGGGGGCTCAATAATGCATTTGTATATCATTGAGAACCTCTATCTTGAAAAACCTTTATTTGGGCCCTCAAAATGGCCCCGGAAATTAAAAACTGCTAAAAATATTAAATTGCCAAAATTGCCAGAAAATTGTTTTGAGCTAGTCAAAAAAGGTGGGTGGTCACTGATATCCACCTGGATCACAAACACATTGAAATTCCGGTTTATATCTAATAGACTTTAATTTTTTGGTATATTTCAAAATTTGCAGTAGTATGTAACAAACTTTCATTTTTTCACATACTTGAAAAAAAAATGCATTTAATTTTTTATATGTTACAGACTCTATTCTTATCTTTCTGCATTATGTATAAAAAATGCATTTGTTTTTTAATATGTTCAACTTTTTTTCTTATCCTTCAACACTCTATATGGCAAATGCATCTACTCTTTTATATGTTACACACTTTTGTTTTTTTTTATATATTTCAAAATAAATGGCATTCAACAATGCAAGCGTCATTTACATATACCCCATGTTCACAAATGCATTTAAAATTTTATATTACTTATCTCCTATTAATTTGATGTCATCATATATTTTTATCTTTCACCAGTCCATATGGAAAATGCATTTAAATTTCCAAATTTAATCTTGCACTGTCAACAAATTTTTTACTTTGTTACATACTTTCAAAAAAATTAGGTTTGCTATATACTTTCAAAAATTAGATGTTGTTGTGTCTGCTGACCATCATTTAATTTTGTCCTATCTTCCATGATATACAATTTGCACAACATTTCCATGATATACATTTTTCACCAAACACTTCGTTTCATTTACAATTCGACCCCATTTTCCACAATTTGCTTTCTAGCCTCCTTAGCAGGGACTGCGCTACCACGCAACCTTATTCTATATGAATTTGGCCTTGTAGCTACTGAAACAACTCCTTGACGTCCTCATCTTCTATGTATTCCTCTATGTATGCATCATGGATAAAATAATCCATGTGCATGGTAGTTTCCAAATATGTAATCTTGGATGTGGGTGGAATTGAAATCATTTCTTTCAACTTGTTTGCGTTTCCCTTCTTATAATTGATGACTAGATGAAATTGTTGTAAAAACCCCATCCACTTGTAATGTGTGGTTTGTTGTAACATACTTTGGGCCTGCAAATATTGTAGTAGTTGGTGATCTGTGTGGATGATGGTATCCTTTCTCATCGGATAATGCTTCCACTTCTTGATAGCTTGAACCAGGGCATATAGTTCCTTGTCATAGGTAGGGTAGTTTAGAACTACCCCATGAAATATTTTGGAATGATAGCATACATGCCTTCCTCCTTGCATCAATACCCATGACATACCCACTTGCATCTATCCCCATTTATAAAGGATTTTTAAATTTTAATAATTCAAGAATTGGTGCTTTAGTGATGTTTCTTTTCATCTCATTGAAATCCTTCTACTAATTCTTCTCCCACTTGAAACTCTTACCACTCATTTTTATGGTGTGGAGTGGTGCAACTACTAATGAAAATGAAGCTATGAACTTCCAAAAGTACTATGATTCCCCAAAAAAAATTATAACTTTAGTGACATTTATAGGATTTGGTCATTTCATGATGTTCTCCATCTTTGTGGGATCTATTTTGATCTCCCCTCCATCGATCACATACCCCAAATAAAAAAAAGAATCACATTTCTTGAGGTTAGCTAGCCACTGATTCTTCTTCATAGTCTCTAAAATATGCATGAGATGTGATATGTGCTCCTCCGAGGTAGCACTATAAAAACATAGTTACCAACTTAACAAGAACTGTACAAAGTTCTCATTTTTGGGGGGGTCACATTTTTTACCCCATTTTTAAAAATGGTGCTACGGGTAGCATCCCCCTCCCTTTTTAGGTGGTTTTTTGATATTTTAAATTTTCTGATCCATAATGTTTCCACTTTATTTTTTTAAATGCTTGTTTTTTCATCTATTTTCAATTTTTTTTTCAACAATGTTTTTAGTCATTTTCCCATGCTTCTTTAAATCTTAATTTTTTTTTTACCATTTACTTTTTTGAAAATAAGATTTTTCGTCTCAATTAATTTATGGTTCCATAATTTTTTAAATATAGTGGAAACCATCATTTTTAACCCATTTTTTACCTTTACTTCAAAAAATTGAAAATCAATATAGTTAAATAACACTATTTTTAAATATTTAGCAAAAAAAATATAATTTTTTTTTTCATAAATTAAAATCTAAAAAAACCAAGAAAAAAAAAGAATTGAAATGAAAAAAAAGAAAAAAATTAGAAAGCAAATTTATATAATTAAAAAAAATTAAAGAAAAAGTTTAAAAACTAAAGAGGGAAAAAATCCAAATTTAAAAAAATATATATAAACTAAGCTAAACTGAGAAATATTTTTAAACAAAGGTAAAAGAACAAATTTATGGTACAAAAACTTAAAAAAAGTTAAAAAAACACAAAAAAAAATATAAAAAACCATATTAAAACACTTAAAATACAAAATTTACTACAAAATTAATTTTTTTATAAGAAACCCTAAAAAAAAACTTAAAATTACAAAAAAAATTAAAATTTTTATTAAAAAAGTTAAAAAATATATCAAATTTAATAAAAAAATCTAAAAAAAAACTTTAGTTATATATATAATGGGGGGTGATGCCATGCATTGAAGCCCTCGATGCAGCAAGGGCTAGGTCTTGTGGGCATTGCCCACACCCATGCCGCACGAGGGGCTGGGGTGATGCCCAACATCGCCCCCCATGGTTTATGAGTTGGTCAAGCTCTGCAACTCTCAAGACCTAATAATTTGCAATGGAGTAATGAAGTGGCCAAACTCCAACCATATGACTTGTATTCATGGGCTAGGTAGTAGTGTTGTAGATTATGTGATATTTGATATCCCCATTTCCAACTAAATATCAACTTTTGACCTTTTAAATGACCATTAGTCTGACTCTGATCATAAATCTTTAACCCTAACTCTAAACTTTTCCATGTATAGGAGCCCCATTGAAGAGAATTCTGATAATCAAATGAATTTTTTCTTTGACAAAAGTAAAGTTGACATTTTCTTAAAAGATTTATATAGTAAGTTAAATCTCCTAACTTATAAGGACAACATTGAAGAAATCTATCATAACTTTACAGCTACCCTTTCCACTTCTATTGACAGGTTCTCTTTCGAGGTGTCCTATAAAACGAATAATAGAATGACCAACCCTTCGTATGATAAAAAAATGTAAAATTGCTAGGAAAGTCATTAGGGATGCTTCTAATGAGTCCTTAAAACTCTATAAGATCAATATGTACAAAGCCCTAATTAAAAGGAAAAAATGCACTATATCAATAAAAGTAAAGAGAATCTTTCACAACTATATAAGCTGGATCCTAAGAAGTTCCGGAGCCAAATTCTAAACCGCAATACTAAAGAAAATAATGGGATTCCCTTAAGGGATTGTAATTCCTACCTTAAAAGTATTTACGAGTTCCCTAATGCCATGGACACCATTCCTATTGTCCCTACAAAGGAAGAAGTATTTTCTTTAGATGACATAGATTTCAGGATTAAGCAGCTTACAGATGGGAAAGCTAAGGACATTGAAGGCTACCAAGCTGAAATTTTTAAAATCGGAGGGCCGATCCTTATCCCTCACATACACATGCTCTTCAATTTAGTAGTCAAGAAAGGATTCCCTAAAACGTGGACGCAAAGCCTCATTGTTCCTATTTTTAAAAAGGGGGATAGAAACATTCCCTGTAATTATAGGACCGTTATGATTGGCCTGATTTTAGCCAAGCTTTATGGAATTATTTTGGAAAAGAATATTAGCCTTTGAATAAAAAATCACGGTAAAAGAGCTAAAGGCCAGGTCGGGTTTAGGAGATATCATTCAACTATGGACCATCTTGTTACCTTTAGGATCATTGAAGAGGAGTTCTACAATACTAAAACCAATATTTTTTGTTGTTTTGTTGACTTTAGAAAATATTTTGAGATGGTTCCTAGGAAATACCTTTTGAATAGGTTGGAAGAGATAAAATTGCCTCTCAAGTTGAGGGCTACTGGAATAAGGATGTATGAGAAGGTTATTGCTAAGTTTAAAAACACCGAGGGCTGGTCAAAAGAGATTAACTACAATATCAAAGTCAAACAAGGTTGTCCCTTGTCCCCTACCCTTTTTGGCATATACATTGACACGTTAGAAGATTGCTTGGAAAAATTAGGTTGTGTCGGCCCTACTGTCACTGGTATAGTCATCAATATTCTTCTTTATGCTGATGATATTGTTCTTATGGAAAGGAGTCCCCATGATCTTGAAAACCAACTAAGAATCCTCAAGGAATTTTTCTCCAATATGGGTATGACTGTTAATATTGATAAGACTAAGGTCATGATTATTAAATCCAATAATATCCCTTATGATACCTTCATATATGACAACAAAAACTTGGAGGAAGTGACTTCATACAAATATCTTGGAATTGATATTCACCACAAGCTAAATTGGAATTATAGCATTGAGAAAAGGATTATTGGGGGATGGAAAGCTTATTATGGGATTGAAAACAATTGTAAATCAGTTGATCTTTGGAGTTGGGATAAGAATAAACTCCTCTTTGAGATTCTTGTTACACCTGTTATTATTTATGGATGTGAATTCTGGGGCTGCAGTATCTCTCGTGAATACTGGAGAAAGATAGAGCAAATACAAAATAATTTTATAACCTATAATCTCAAAATTAAAGGAAATACGCCCTATCCCATCCTCCTCTTAGAAACAAGCCTCTCCCCCATTGAGAGTGTGGCTATGACTAGATACCTAATGTATAAGAACAAGTTAAACAACATGGAAGACAAGAGGCTTCCTAAAATTGTATCAAAATCGAGTCATAACCACCATCGACTCAATCGAGGATGGCATAAAGATGCCTGGTCTTGGCTAAACTATTGGAGAATCTTGGAAGAGACCATTTTGGAGAATAAAGATACTATTAAAAAAACGTCAAATCAAAATTTAAGGAGAAAATGTGGTGTGATAAAGAGTTAGAGGAAAAAATAAAATTAAGGTATTATAAAGATGTAATGAACCCTAATCTAGAAGATCAAAATTATCTATATGTTTTTCCAAGAGTACACAAAAAAATAAGCATTGCTAAGATAAGAACAAATTCTCATGAGCTCCATAGCAAAACAGGGCATTGGTCAATTCCTAAAATGCCATGGGATGAAAGAGTGTGTCACCTTTATGACACTAATAAGGTTGAAAATGAAAAGCACTTTCTCTTAGATTGTCCATCCTATACCCATATTAGATCTCATTTTCAATATATATATATATATATATATATATATATATATATATATATATATATATATATATATATATATATATATATATATATA
>ML838749.1:47963-59887 GCA_009831015.1 Picea engelmannii
AACTGGTTGTTTTCCAACATGTTTGACAGTGGTTGGAAGTTTGGATCCTTGCTTAATTTTCTTCTTCTTATTCTTTCTTTTCTTCTTCTTCTTATTCACCGGGTTACTAGCTTCAGAACTTTCACTCAACGAAGAAGATGAAATGAAAGGTGACTTTGCAAGTGAAGAAGGTGAAGAAGACCTTATTGGTGAAGACGGTGAAGGATCAACATGAGGTTGATGCTCTTGGGGGAAAGTTATTACGACCGAAGCACTTACTGCATTCAGGATTACCTGAGTGTAAAACAACCATACCGGTAATCCAATTGTGAGACCTGGAAGGCTCAAAGTAGCGAGGTGAGGAGGACCAATGTTTCCATAAGAGGGAAAAACAAAAGGTTCCCCTGGAGTAGGGGTTCCTTCATTGGTCATTCTAGGAACTGACGCCATTAAATAAATCCAACCTAGAGTCTGCTAGGGAAAACAAACAACACACACTAAAAATCTAGGAAGCAAGCAAACAAACAAAACCTTCTCACAATGAACACACTAGTTGGTGATGAAATCCAACATCGCGGAAACAATTTAAGAAGGGGCTGAGATAGAGCGGGTGGAAAAGTTACGTTGACGACCTGCTTAATGGACTTACACCCTGGTGCAAGTTCCCACACATAATCGTGGGTATACCCTCCAAGGAGCCCGAGTGAGTTTGGCCAACGTTGATTCCAGGTACCGTGAAGACTTGCCCCTTCACAGTCACCTCGTGTAAAGAACCTAGAGAGATAGGCCACTAAGGTTACCAATTACTATAATGATGTCTGGGGAAACAGTCGACAGTCCGATCCACGTGCAAGGGCAGGGTATCTAGCCTGAAATCAACTCAAAAAGATTCCACTCATCATTGTGGGTATACCTCTCAAGCAACCCCCATAATACGTGCAACCTCTACACCAAGACCAACAAAGAAGGGTGAGTAACTCTGTCAGTCTCAATGCAACCTCATGATTGACCCTTGTGTTAGAAGGGCTTCCCAGGACAAAATGTAATAAGTGGATTTAACCGCTCCCTAACTCAAGATTCTATGTTTGTTTGCAACTTTGGAAAGTTATCTTTCACACCTATTCCAAAGCCCTACAACTAATATAATGTAGGTTTGCTACCAGAAAAGATAAAAAATATCTAATCAGTTTTTATAAGCGCTTTATTTTATGGCTATTGTTACTCAATAGGAAAATGGCGTGGACAATATGGTGTTTTGACCGACTCGAAATTTATGCAAAGAGATGAAGATGCAATATTTTCATTTCTATGAAAGCTATGCTACGAGAAGGAGAAAACATTTATCATTCCCATATGGACATGTCCCAAAGTCTATTAAACTCATAAATATCAAGATTCTCAAGAAATGAGGAAAAGGTACTGAACACCAATGCACGATTCATGGCCCCCCATGACCATGAGGGGGAAATTTTTTCATAATTTAAGATCAAAAAATGCCAAGAATCATGCAATTTCGCTACTTGAAATGCAAGGATGCCCCCAATCTAATATAAAGCAAGAAATTAAATCTTTTTGTTTCAAAAATTTCACTAAAATCAATAATGAACTTTCTTAAAACAAAGAAACCCAAACTAAAAGTTTTCTTTTAAAGCAAACTATTCAGAATAAATCTCATATTTCCCTAAACAATTCTAAAGAAAACACATGCTTTGTAATTGAAAGACAATCAAAGAAAGAGAGTAATCCTTCAAAACCAAACAAAGAAAAGATGGATAAAAGAAACTCAAATAATGTCAAGAAGACTATAAACAGATCAATATAGGCTCCAAAAATTCAATCCAGCTGTTCAAAGAAAAACTGGGCATCAAAAAATGACAAGACCCAATCCAAAAAATTTTACAAACAAGTTCGCAGGCTAGCAGTGTATTACAGTGCGAGAATCAAAGATTCTCGCAGGCTGAACAAAGGTTGACTGTGAGGGGTTTGCACTGGACATAACACCAGGGTGCGAACTCAGGTGTTTCTCGCAGACCACTAAAGGGTACAGTGTGAGAATGCCTGTAAACAAGAATTTTTTTGAAAAAGGACTAAATTTGAGTGAACTTTCAGATCTAGAGAGTCTGGATGGATCTCCCACAGACTCAGAGACTAGAAAACAAGCAATCAAAGCAAGGGAAACTAGACTAACTAGGAAACAATCTGTTCCCCAGTGGAGTCACCAATTTTGTTATCGGACTAATCGGTAGGTGTGGACACTAACTGATCTCCCTAGATCTACCTAGATCTAGAACAAAACACACCAGAACATGACGCTTTCCTTAAGTTTTAGATATTGAATTTACTAACTAAAGAGGGATGAGTGACATACCATTTAAATTTCGTTTCCTCTCGCCATCGCCATCCTAACTGTGTTCCAATTCTCATACAATGATGATCCTGCAAAAGAACGCAACCAACCAAAGTGATAGCAATTGCATAAACTCAATATAAACCTATGTATGTGATTAAGGAATCATACAATAAAACACAACAAGTTTTATAGGAAAGAATCATATCACTGTATCATATTAAATGTGAAAGAGAGATTACAACCATGGCCTTGATGTCGTAAGGTCCCTTCCAACATTCCTTTGTTCCCCACACACTTTCACTCCAAGAATTCTGAGAGCACAGATCTGATAATATTCACAATCTATCCTGACAAAGTGGCTCATCTAGCCAAGCTAAAAATCTCCAAAGCTCAATCCAATCCAAGCTAATCCCAAAAGCTCCAAAGCTAAAAAAAATCTAACTTTCTTCATGAGAACTCCTCTCCTTTTATAAGTTAAAGAGGATAAGGTGAGGAGGTTAGGATGATCCCACTAAATCATGAAAGCGAGTAAGATCCAAACCATTCGGATGCCACCTCACCATAGAAGTTTCTCCTTCTAGAAGATTCGAGAAAACACTTGTTTTTCCCATGTGTAGGCATTCTCGCACCCCGCCTATAGAGCAATCTGCGAACATATCACACCTTAGCTATGGTGCAACCTATGAGAATCAGGCATTCTCGCACCCTGCCTATATAGAAACCTGCGAACTTACTTTTTTACAGGGCTTTTATAAAGGAAAATGAAACTTATTTTCTCAGGAAAAGTTCTTCTCCCTTCTCTCTTCAGGAACTCAGGCCATTGACCCCTCTGAAGGCAACATATAGGTTTACATCATTAATGGTCATAGGGATGACGAAAATAATGTGTAACAGAAGTGCACAGGTTTGCTCGTAGATAGTCGTGCATCCTGCGCATTCTGCGCACATTGCGCAATTAGGTCTATGTTGTCCCATGCATTCTGTGCATAGTGCACACGCTTCCTTTGGTGAATTTTCACACTTTGATTTATGAACATAGTATATAGTTTTATTCCTTTTTGATGGATTTTGATGTTGTAGGTGTACCGATTGTTGTTGGAATTGATGTCTTTTTTCAACCGTTGTTTGTAATGTTGTGGAATATTTTTTGGTGATAACAGATGCCCCCTGATGTGTGAGATTAGGAGAATACGTATAAGTGAAGTACATCAATGTTTATTTTGTTGATGGTGCTAGTATGTGGAAGATAAAATAGAGGAACTACAAGAGTGATCCGCCAGAGGGAGAGGGAAAATTGAGGGAACCAAACCTTTCTCGAGGAAGAAAAAATAAAATATATATACAAACGAGGTGAGCATGCCCCATGCTTGTGTCATGAAACCAAAATGTGGGACTGTAACTATAGGTGTATGAAGATTAAGATAGTTGCAGTGCCCTCGGGGGAGATTGATAATGGAAGATGATGGTTCTGAAAATGTGAATTGGAACTAAATCGAGTATTGGACGACGATAAGAAGTGTCAATGACTCGTAGGCATTGATAGCCTAGAAAATTCAAAGGCCTTTGGATGGTATGGAAAACTGCAATGGTCACATAGTAATACCCACCTTAACATGAGAGTTTACTAAAGTAAAATGTTATGGGGGTCAACGGAATTAAAAAGAAATGATGACTCTCTATGTGTCGTCTGAGACTCCGCATTGAAAAGGTAATGAGAGTAAATATATTGCCGCTTTTCTGGAAACTGTGTTGATGTATGTCGACAGGAAGGGAGATGCGACGTCAAGAAGAAAACGGATTATTGAAATCCATTGAGTAATAGATGATGTCAGGTGCTGATGGGTAACATGGATGAAGTCAAGATGCTATGGGACTCATGATTTCCCTTGGTTGGGGTTTTGAAGGATGATTGGAAACAACTGTAAAAATGGATCTAGTGTTAGGGGGACAACTAAACATGGGGTAAAACTGTGTTGGAGCTGAAAAAGTGGGAAAAATCAGAGATCGTGGTTACATGTATTTGGGATACTCGAGGTTTGTCAACAATGTCTATATGAAAAAAGGATGGATTCCCCAACCAAGGGTGACATGGGTTTCTTTTCCAGGTAAAAGAAGGTTGTCGGGGATGAGGACTAAAAAAGCTATGTATATGATGGAAACAAGGGCTTTATACAATTACCAAATGAATAAATAATAATTGGGGTTGAGTACACATATACAGAAATGGGTTCCCTGGTGAAATATGGCTTGTCCTGTTTAGGGAACAAGTTTGAAAGAGAACTAGTGGAGGGTGGGGGCCCCATGGGTGGGTTTCTGTATTAGGTAAATGGATGGAGGAAAATCCACAGATGGGAAAACTGATGGTGGATGAGATGGAGGGATAATGGAACTGTGGGGGTGAATTCAACAGAACCAAGTGTAGGATCATATGACTCGGGAGTCCATTGGGAAGGTTTGCAATATGATAAGAAGAAGTATGGGGCTCATTCTCATAACTGCAAAAAACTATCAAGACTCCCAATCCTAGGGGGTGAAAACAACATGAGTGTCAAGTTGCCAAGGGGAACTATGAATGTGACAACTCATGTGGGAGAGAGTGCTATCGGTTGACAATACCAAAATGTTGTAGAGGTACAGGTACTATAGAGCCGGATGTAGGGACCCTAAAGGAAAATTTCAGAGGGTGTGACTGGGATATGCAATTTTTTATAGAGGGAGTAATTACATGCCAGTGTTGAACATATACCTGAAGGGGATTTAAGATTTCTTAACAAGTACCTGCACAAAAAAACCAAATACCTGACATGAACAATATCTGATGATAAAGAACATATAACAACTATTTGATAAAACTGAAAGTAAGCATGTGTACCTGAAGAGAGGAACTACAAGATGATAACTCGGGGAATATGAATGTGTAGATGGATGGAGCAGGATCTCATGGTCGAGAATGGTTCAGAAGACAGAGGCTCTGAGCTCCTGTACTAGAATGTGGAAGTTGGGAAAAAGGGCCTCTATATGGATGGTGGGTCCACAATGCCACCTCATTTTCACCGACACTATTGTTGATTTGGCGAGAGAGCTATGAGGTGATTTGGAAGATTGCAGGAGCTTGGGACTACCAATCCAAGAATTGCAAGAGACAGGTTAGTGACCTTATCCTCCTGCATTTTGTGAATTTGATGAATGTTAGCTAGGGGCTATATGGAGGGCCTTATAGGGTGTTTTTAAGAGTAGGTCCCAATAGTGGGTGGGAAATAGGTGAATACCCGTGCATGGGTGCATGGGTAGGATTTTATTTCCCACACATTATGTGGGGGTTTAGCCCAAACAGTTGCACGTTCATCAATGTGCCACTATTATGGGGAAACCCACGTATAATGTACGGTTGTGGGGATTACAACCGCGCATATGGGCATGTGGGGTGGAAAGATAGGCTCGCATAGGATGTGCGCCTGACTCATGGATAGTTGTGAAGTCATGCGCGACTGTGGGTGTGACAGATGTGCATGGGTGCCCATCTATGTGACGAACAGTCATGCACATATGCACGACTGTATTGGATAAAGCCGCGCACTGTGTGCAGTCTTATGGATGTATGGATTTTTTATTTTTATTACTTTTTAATGTATGATGTAGATGATCAGGTGTTTCTGGGTGAATGAAGGTGATCAACATAGCTGGGGACGATGTTGGTCCATTGATGAGAGAGACATTGGGATCGATTGAGAGAGGGTGTGAGGAAGCAAATGGTAGTGCACAGACATTTGGCGACCTGCGGTTTACCAAATTTCTATGACTGTTCATTGATATGGTCACATGATTTCCTACTGCAATTCCTAATTCGGATGTGGAGCACTGACCTGTAGTGATTTGTGGTGCGGGAGGATCAACTCTCATTCTCTACAGCAAAGGACATTTGTTTTATGATAGGACTCCCATTTCGACGGAGGGCATTGGCCATTGATCCTCATCTACCAGGGGAGGATAGGGTAAAGACTATCATAGGGAGACATTGTTCTGGGATGAACCCTATGTCAGGTTCGGTGGTGCGGATTGAGGCCCTGGATGACCTATTGATATAGCATATAGAAACCATGGTAGTGGGTATTTATGGATCCTTAGACACTCAGTGAATCACATATGGACAACTGAGAGTGGTCGAGGAGGTCTTGGATGGTGGCCTATTCGCGTGGGGTGTGTTGATGTAGACCCAGATCCCAGTTGAACCGGTGTCAGTATGCCGATTCTAGTGACTTTGTGTTTGGGTTAGTTTTGGTTGCATGCTTCTTGGAGAGGGTTCCCCTATTGTGCCCTCGTATTATACTAGCGGTAACATTGCGAAAAGAGCCTCGGTTGATGTGGTGGGTGCATGTTTTGGCCCGTCATGGTGGGGGGGAGGCTGGCCATTACTTTATGTCCATAGTTGCTCAAGTGTGGCGGCAAATGTTGTAGGTGATCTTAAAGTTTCCATACACTAGTATGGATTATAGACATGATACATACATGGTGCTACCTTCTGGGGAGGACTGGGACCAGAGAGGTATTTGTGTTATCTGTCTTTTTTGTTTTGGTAGATAATGTTGATCAGAAATGTGTATGGATTTTGACACTATATATGGGTTTCTTTTGTAGATGTTGGAACCTGGGGTCGAGAGGCTGAGGTTGTCCATGAGCTATCTTGATGGGAGCTAGCAGAGGGGAGGGCTGCGTATAGGTGTCGACGAGATGATGTTGATGTAGGATCGTCGAGAGAGCCACAAGGGGATGTTGCAGTCATATTAGAGGATCTGCACCAATGGTTCGATCGGGTCTTACAGGGAGTTCCATAGGGCGTATGGGCCCACATCTAGGATGAAGATGTCTTGGAACAGTGTGTAGGAGTACCAGTGGAGTGGTGGGCACTGATTTGCAAGGAAGTGGTGGCGGGGGCATCTATGACGGGTCGACTGCCTCCTGGAGCTGGAGTTCCCCTAACTAGTAGGGTTCCTCCAGCTGCCAAGGGACCTGGGGACGGAGCTCTAGGGGCAACGTGAGTGTCGAGATGATATGTATGGGTTTGTGGGCCCAGTTTTGTATAGGGTATATGAAACCTAATTTTGTAATCATAGTGATGATGAGACTTATGAGCCTACGGGTAGATGTGTATATATATTGTTTGTAAAATAGTGATGACCTTTTATATATATATAGTGGATATATTGATGATCATCCTTTTCTCTATGTTTTTTGTTTATGGCTGTGATGTCTTTTGATATCTTTGACAGATATATCATGCTATGTATATGAATGATTTTAATGTGATAAATGCCAATCCAATCCTAGGTTAGCCATGTGATCTACTGCTTGATTGAAGTTCCTTGGAATATGCGTAAATGTGATAGAATCAAAGTTGCGACATAGGATTCTAACTTGCAGGTATTTGCAGAAGAGGCAAGGATCATGAACATGATACATGTTGTTGAGCTGCAGGACTACGAGTTAGGAATCTAAAAGAACGCTGAGGTGATGAATGTGGTGGTGACTGGCTCTATGAGGAGACCAATGATGACATCATATTCGGCTTGGTTGTTGGTGTCTGGACCTAGGCATATTCCAATGGAATGGAGTATCACATGTGAGGGGGTATAGAGGGCCCAAGCAGCCGAAGCGAGATTCTGGGTCCAACGGTTGGCACGTCAGCATAACCAATGTGGTAGGCGGATGGATGATACATATGTCAACAACATGGGTGATAGATCAAACATGAAGAGTGGTGGCTGATGTAAAAGAAGACTAAATCCTCTACAAACGTGTATAAGGAGCAACCTAAGGTAGGGGGGCTATGCTTAGGCATAAAAATTCTTCAAGTACAACCCATTGATGAGTTATTTGAGGGGGGTTCCATTTGGAGAGGCCAAGATGTAGGCGCCTTTAGTGAGGAAATGTTGGATGATGAAGGGGGCGCACCATAATGATTCAAATTTCCCATGGTTGAGAGTGGCGTGCGCGATATCATAGGCTAACACAAGATCACCTTCATTGAACAAGCAAAGTTTGGCATGGCGTTCAAATATGGATTTGGATCATTTTTTAGTTGCCTCATTGTGCTGTAATGAAGATCAATGGTATCCATCAAGGGACTCTAAGGTCAACAGGCATTTCTCTATTGGAGCAGTGTTGGGTAAGAGCTCTATGGCAATGCGTAATGTGGGGATTTTACACTCGATAGGGAGTGTGGCTTCGATACCGTGGATGAGGTGGAACAGTGTAAAAACGGTGGTTGTTTTGACAACCATGCGATAGGCCCATAAAGCTAAAAACAACATATGATGCCAATTGGTCTTATGTTTGTTAATGATGCATTGTAGCATGGTTTTGAGGACTTTATTGACAACCTCAACCTGCCTGTTGGATTGAGGGTAATATGGTGAGGCAAACTCATGGGTGAAGCCTAACTTTGAGGAGAGTTTTGCAAAGACCTCGTTCTCAAAGTATTTACTATGATTAGAAACTAACTGTTGTGGGACTCTGAACCGGGTAATGACATGGTTGAAGAAAAAATGCACTGCTGTGTCAACAATGTTGTTAAATGTGGGCATGGATTCGACCCATTTGGTAAAATAATCCACTACCACCACAATGTACTTTTGTCCATTTCTGGATGGAGGATGGAAAGTTATGAAATCTATGCCCCATTTACAAAAGGGGTCGGCCATGATGGCTAGGTGTAGAAGAGTTGGCAGATATCGTGATTTGTTTTCATAAAGCTAACATTTATTGCATTGCTTGAAAGCATGGATGCAATCATGAAACAAAGTGGTCCAGAAGTATCCTTCTCAAATGATTTTTTGGGCGGTAGACATACCCGAGAGGTTACCACCGTAAGCACCATTGTGGTAATCATTCAATACTTTGTCGACTTCGTTGATGGTAAGACATCGCCGAAGGATGGTATCGACCCTGCGTTGGTAAAGAATGTCTCCAATGAGGAGGTATCAGGGAGCCTGATGGTGAATATGTCGGTGGTCATCTCTAGAGAGATGAGACCTGAAATTTTGTGTATGACGGTAGATGAGAAGTTCAGCGTACCAGGGGTCATTTGAGGAGATGAAGAAGAGGTGTTGATCAAGGAAATATTCATTGATGGGGGAAGCTTTGGCATTTGAGGGAAAATACGTAATGAGTTTGGCTAGGACCAAATCTTTCTTGATTTTGGGAGTGGAGAAATCTAGATCGTATTCCTGAAGGATAACGATCCATTACACAAATTTTTCATTGATATTCCATCGGCTGAGCAAGTATTGCATGGGGTTGGAGTTTGCCACGACCTTGGTAGTTCAAAGAAGAATGTAATGCCATAGTTTTTGGACTGCGAGGAAAACTGGTAATGTGAGTTTTTCATCCTGATTATACTTTAAGGGTAGTCCTGAAAGGTTTTTACTAATGTAGTAAATGACATGTTCATTCCCATCATCCTCTAATTGGACTAGGACTCCTACGAATGAAAAAATAGAGGCTGATAAGTATAGGATGTAATCACGGTCATAGTCTAGGGGACTAATCAAAGGGGCACTAGATAGGGAATCTTTTAAATCATCAAAAATTGTTTTAGCATGTTCGTCCCATCGAAATGGGATATCATGGTGCAGTAAGCGAATAAAACCATGTGCGCGAGTGGCGTAATCTAGGACAAAGCGACATAAAAAGTTGGCTTTTCCTTGTAGGCTCTACAGTTGGTGTAAATTCCTAGGTGGTGGAATTTTTGTGATAGCTTGGACCTTGAGGGGGTCCACAATGATGTCATGTTGGGAGACAATGAACCCGAGGAGGCGCCCAACAATGATGCAAAAGACACACTTGAGGGGGTTCAAGTGGATATTATATTGGCGACATCGTTGAAAAATGATGTGTAAGACGTCTAAATGTTGTGTTCACTTTTTGGATCAAGCAGTGAGGTCATCCAAATAAGCGAGTATGATGCGAGAAAGATCATAAAAAATGTAGGTCATGGCCCGTTGGAACGTAGCAATGACATTTTTTAGCCCAAAGGGCATGACACGATAAGAAAAGGTGCCCCAAGGGGTTGTAAAAGTGGTTTTGTACTGATCTGTTGGGTGGATTTGAATTTGATTGTAGCCAGAGAACCCATCCATAAAGGTCAGTGCCTCATGGCCGACACAATCATCATTTATTTGGTTGATGAAAGGGGTTGGGAAGTTGTCTTTGGGACAAGCGTTGTTGAGGTCGTGAAATTCTATGTAAACGCGAATAGTTCCTTGTTTTTTGTTAATGGGGACAGGGTTGGAGACCCAAGAAGTGTATGCAATGGGGTAAATGAACCCGACAACATGTAATTTGTCAATTTCAGCTTTGATAGCCACATCTTTCGATGGGTGGAGGGGGCATTCCTTTTGACAAATAGGGGTGATATCCATCCATGTGTCGATTTGATGTTTAGCTATAGAAGGATCGAGTCCAACATCTTCATATATGACTAGGCAAAAATATCTCGGTATTCCTGAAAGAGAACTTTGTAAGCAATTATTTCTTTAGGGGAGCATGCAGTGCCAATGGTGATCTCTTCTACGATGCCTGGTTTAGTAAAAATGTCAATTTTGACTGTGGGGAAGATGTTGGCCATGTTGCCTTCTTCAAAAGCATCGGGGGAAGGAATAGGGTTTTTGAACCAGTCAATTTTCCATGGAGGAATAAAATCCTTGGTTTCGATTGTGTATAGGGAGGCTTGGGCAGGAGGGTGAAAGGCCTCTTGTGAGAGGAAAAGTGCTCGATGATGGAGCGCATTCCATGGGAAATCAAGAGTATTCAATTCCTTCAATATATCTTCGTCATAGTGGAATATGTGAGAATACAGAGGATCTTGGGAGATGGTAGGGGGAACCGTCAACGAAGAGGTGTTATTGACCTCAGGGGATGACGACGTAGAAGGGAGATCATGTACAGGGTATGATGGCATGCTTGACATAAACTAAATGTCAAGATACTGTGGATGATATCTCATTCTCTTGAGGAATGAAGAAGAAATATAATGAATGTCAGTAATGTGAGCATCAGTAGAGAGTTCCTGAGAGGGCTCTAACAGTAATGCATGGTGTACTACGGCTAATGTTTGGTGAAATCGAGGTAGAGATGGGAAATGATGAGTGTAATGGCCATATTTTGAGCATATGGAACACATAAAATTGGTTTGTAACACTTTCTTGTGTGTGATTGAGGACTCCATAGTAGCAACGGATGTACTTGGTGGAGTGGCAAGCAATGGGGTTGCTTTAGGGAGCTGGATAACATTGCATAACTTGGGAAGGGTAGGGCATCTTTTAGTGGGGTGTCCTTCTCTTTCACATAGTGCACAAGGAGGTTGAGCTCGAGGAGGGAGTGGATCTATGGCCTCTTTCTTCCTTCATTTTCCCCTGATAGTGGTGGTGTTGTCGCTAGTTGAGGGTGGGGGTGGTGTGGTAGGAGTCTATACTGGGATTTGCATCGGCAATCCCTTTGTCTAAGGTGGGAGAGATGGTGTAGGAACCATATAGGGTGGGTGGAGATACCATATAGGGATGGAGAGAATCATGTTGGGAAGTGTGAGGGTAACAACTAC